>JAXGGA010006155.1:0-71929 GCA_038373865.1 Uloborus plumipes
AAGAATAATATGCTGTAAATATGGAGAAATTTAAAATTTACTCATTAAAAAATACAGGGAAAATTGTGAAAGATGAAGCTGTTGATAATTTTGAAGGAAATAGTGAGTAATTTTATCGTGGTGGTATTTACATCTTGTAAGTCTATATGTTAAGTAGGTTTTAAACATGAATGAAAATGATTACAAAAGTTCTCTTCATGAGAAAAAGCTCTGAAGCAATCTTTGTGTTTCCCACAAATGAGGACACATTTGGAATTTAAAGAACCCAAATTTTGATAGTCTTGCCTCAAACATTTGTAAATTCCCGCTGACATTACAAAATTGAACTGAAAATTTTGTTTACAAGTAAACATGTGTGTTAAGCTTCAATAAAATCTTGTTTGCAGTCTAATATTTGTACCAATTTTTACCTGTAATATACTTAAAGTTAAATGTATAATCGTGTGTTATGTTAGTGACGTTATGTTAGTCACTAGCGAGTTTTATTAAAACACTACTGTTTGCAATATCATTTAAAATAGGCCAAATTTACAATTATTAATGTGAAAATAACCTTTTACATAGATACTATCAGTGAAAAAATTATTTTTTGGTTTAGTTTTAGAGAATTGTGTTGATGAATTTAATGCAAAATTTTGAGGGTTGCAAATCTGTTATGTTAGTCACGTTGATCAAAATGTTCCCTAACCGTCAAAAATTGAAAGTAATATTATTTTTTTACATTAACTTACACAACTCATCTATGCAGAGAAGAATAGCACCTTGTGTTTGGCATTGTGACAAAAAATATGGCTAGCACACAGAAAATATTAAAAATTTGTTCTAACTGTTATGCTAGTCACAATGAAATTACCCCTGAACAGAAATAAAGCTGTATAGTTGAATGCAATTAGTTCTCATAATGGAAACAAAAAAGCAACTCATTTGTTTCCTAAGTTGTAGAATTTTTTTTCTCTTTTTTCTTTTGTATTTTCATAATCATTTTACATGAATCAAGAACAAAGATTTATACTTTTGCAACTGTATTATTTTCAACTGCACAGTTTATTTTCTAATTCATTTTTCTTATATGAATGAATTTATTACTTTGCAACTTCTTAAATTTCTCAAGATACTTTTTTTTGAAGCTTTTCTGAAAGCTTTAAGCAATTTTTGCTATTTTTTATTGCATTTTTCCTGCGGCAACACTGCCAATTTCAATGAGTAACGTAAGACATCTTTTATGAGATTAGAAGGTGGTTGTCCAGCCACATGCTGACGGTGAAATTGAGTGATCATTTTCTCTCTAATTGCTTAAATTTGACACTTTTGTCAAAATGTTTCAGACTAGGGATGCACCGATTAATCGGCAGTACCGATTACTCGGCCATAATCGGCCACTTTACCGATCATTAATAATCGGCAAAATCGGACCGATTAATCGATAGAAAATATATTTTTCAAATATTATTCTATAAAGTATACCTTCACTAAGAAACTATTATGAACAATTTTATTAACAGTAATAATAATCCTCACAGTTGATATCAAGTTTTTTTTAATTAAGTCTCCAACTTTGAATAGATATACAAACACATAGACAATGTTACTACACATTTTTCGTGTGGCGATAGTTTTCTCCTTAGCACAGTGCTTTTAGATAACCTCTAATTTTCAAGGAATATAAGTATTAAATTAAATTGTTACTAATTATTAAAACATATGGATTGAAAGTACTCGTAAATTGGAGAGCTCACCACAGACTCCCCCCCCTTTTTTTTTTTTGAATTTTTATGTCCAATTCACGTAACTAACAATGTGTTAATAATATTATTGACAATAATATGAAAATTGGTTCTAAGAAATTTGATAAAATATAGAAATTATTTTGTGAAAACTAGGAAAATGGAAAAAAAAAAAATCTCTCAGAAATAAATTACTTACTATTTCTAAACTTGGAATTGTATAAGAGAGAAAAATCAGTGATGTTAAAATTAGTAATAGGAAAACAATCAAAATTATCATTAATCGGTCCAGCCGATTAATCGGCCGATTGTCAAAAGCCGATTAATCGGTAATTGGTAATCGGCCAATTTGCTTATCGGTGCATCCCTATTTCAGACCCTATACCTCGATAACGGGTGTATTAGGGCCCGGGCTGGCGAGAAGCCATGTCAGCTTAGTCGGAAACTAGGGGCTCGGCTCCGAGTCGGAGTAGCATAAATTTTATAATTTTTCTGGTAGGAGGGGGCCCGATGACCGAAATAACTAGGGACCCGCCTTGGCTCTGGGCTACTCGGATTAGGGGGAAAAAAATGTGTTTCAAGATTACTTTTTCGATTGTTACCTATTAAACCATTTCCATTATTACACTATTCGTGTGGTTCTGTGACGAGATTTAATATACAAAAGAATCAAATATAAATCTTATCAGCAAAGTATGCAAGCCGGCATTCTATAGAATACCAAGGCATTGTATAGAATGTACACACCTCTAAAACGTGTTACCAGCAAAGTGTGAAACTCCGGCATTCTGCAACTTTTCCCATAGTGTGTTCCGCGTACCCGAGCTCAAGTTTCTTCCCCAAATTTCTTCTGTATAGAAGAAAGTAATTGTGATAGCGAATACTTAGCATTTGACTTCCAGATCATGAACATTTTGTCGTTAAGTCATTAACAAGAATGGGGTTCTTTGAAGTAAATGTGAAGCACTAAGAATTCCGTGGCATAAAAAGTTTGAGAACCGCTGTCTGTAGAATATACCAAATGAGTACCGGCAAAATATGAAATGCATCTCTAATTTGCTTGCAACTCATTTGAAATCGTGCAAAATTCTTTTTGATGTTTTTGCAATGCGATTCAATTGATTCAGAATCATTAGTGAACAACAGTATTTTGAAAGTTGGTAGAGTTACGGTAACATAATCATGGTTAATTTTAAAATTGACTCCTCATTCATTCCAAAAGTTCTATTAATATTTGAAAATTCCAAAGAAATAGATTGAGCATAAAAAAACACTAAAAGCTCAGTTACCTTTTAGCGATTGCTTATCAGAACCCTTTCTCACTTTGCCAAAACAGCATTTGTCACTTAATAGAATGCTTAGGTTTGTATACAAGCCCTAGGAAAAGCATGTAATAATTCTCATATTCATACGTTACCAAAAATCGTACAGCATTATATACAATGCCTAGCCATTCTCCAGAATGCCGGAGTTTATACTTTGCTGGTAACACAGAAAACTATTTTCTTTTTCTCAGTCCAGCAAATCCAATTCCATTTTTCTTCCTAATTTATCTTAGTGAGATAAAAAAAAGTGAATTGACCTCTGCGCTACTTCCCAGCGATCTCGTGACTTCGCTTTTCGTGATCTACCATCACGTGTAGGAAATCGCTTTTTCTTCGATTTCATTCAAACAAAATAAAAAAAAGACAGCTCTTTACTCACTACTACTAGACCGGACAGGAAAAATTTGCCGCCAAGAGAAGCATGAATGAAATTTCATGAATGGAATTCCACTGATGTAGTAACTTCCCACGAGTCTGTGCTTAACCTTTTCCCATGAGTTCTTAATCACTGAGGCCGTTGCTTTTCTTTTCTATTGGAATTTAATAAGATACGAAAAGTAACGTTAATTAAGTTCCCAGACGTAGTTGCGAAATTTTGAATTGGAAAATAATTGGAATGTTGTTATTTCACGAAATAAAAAAAAATCCTTTTTATTCCAAGTTTTCTAATGCAGTTAATGTTTTGATGTTGGTATTTTATTTGACAATAATCAGATTGTTATACACTTTTAAAAAATGCCCCGCCTAAATCCTTTTTTATATAAACGAAAAAAATAGTTTTTATTAAGGTTATATACAAAAATATATCCGAGGTGTGTGAACAGTTGGAAAAAACTATTTTCGGTTTCGAACAGCTGTCAATTTATCAATGCTCAAAACTATCACTTTTATTTGAGTTTCACAACGGGCTTAATTTACGCAAAATTCATTTGCGCTAAGCTTATATCTCTTTTCTCAAAAAGTACATAAATAGTATCAAAATTATGTAATTACGAACAAGTAAAAAAATTAAACTAATAAATACTTTTCTTTCCATTGTGCTCGTACTTGACTTTAATAAGATTTATTTTTTCATTCATTTATTTATTTGTTTAAATATCTTTAGTTTAGCATTGTTAGTAACAAGAATAAGAATTTATGATATTTTTGGTCACAAAAACTATTGCAGAAACTCGAAGATTTAAGAAAGCCATACCAATTCCTTTTAAAAACTAGAGAAAACTGAAAGGGAAACTAATATAAAACCTCATTAATTTTATCACGTTTAGAGGGAAGTATTGTTATGACGAACTACTTTGCTATCCCTATCCTATATTCTTTGTTGTTGATCCTCATTCGGATACCACGAGCTACGGTTTAGACGAAACAGTTTTAGTTATCTGTCCCTTTGAGTTCGTTTTAACGAAGTTTTACTATATTCAGAAATTTTAAAAACAAATTTTGTTTAAAAAGCAAATCCTTTAAAAATAGTCACATGTATGAAAATATCAAACGTAAATACGATTTTTTTTTAACTTGACGCGTGTAGATATTTCTTCAGTCAGTCATACAAGATTCATTCATTATGTTTTAGCTGATACTGAAACGAATACAAAAAAAAAAAAAAGAAACGAAAAGAACAAAAAAAAATATCTTATTTTCGAAAAGTCCTTGTAACACTGACATGAATTCTTTTGCTGACACATTTGGAATAGGAGCCCTCATAAAATTCCACAAGAGACGCCCTCACAAGTCGCACTGTAATCGAATTTCGGACGTCCCGCGAAGAGATAGTATGGGTTGACACCTATATGTCGCCATTTTTCTCGCGAATCTCTTGCCCTGGCTCTTTTCTCTCTGGGGGTTGTACACAACGCCACGAGATATACAACATTAAAGAGACACTATGTTGTGCATTTCCACGACAGCTATTGCTGTCTATGACAGTTATGGGGAGAAGCTCAGTGGCTGTCAAAAGGCCCGTAGGTATTCCAGATCGCATGTAAAATTGCCTTCACGTTGTTTTCTGTAAGTTGCCTTGGTAAAATATGTATTTGTTTTTATTCAATTAACCGGGGTTTTATTTCTAAGAAGGAAGTACTGGAACCTTATGAGTCTTATGTACTTATTTTCAAGTGTAAATAGTCTGAATTCCGCATAAAATGTGAAAATTCGCATCAAATAGCTTAGCTCCTGAGAGCTCCCATGCAAATTAAGCCCTGCGATTACTTTTGTTTATAAGTCAATGTATATTGACACAATTAAACCATTAAATCTTCTGTACATGTTATTTAACAGAAGAAAGATATTTCGGTAGTGGAATTCAAATAAATAAACTACTTTTCTTCGACACTGAGATTACGGAAAATAATTTTAAGATCACATAACCAAATTTTCCTCATAACGAACATCAAGAAGGTGGTTATTTATTTTGCACTTCGGAAAGCCTAGCGTAGTTAACTTTAGTACTTCCGGAATGAGGTTTTTTTTTTTTTTTTTTTTGATCGACAAGAATTGCCGAGTAGGAATTTAACTATTTGTTGCACCTCGAAAGCCAAATTTTCAATATCGGCTTTCAAGGTGCACAGTCCCACCTTTTAGTTACCTGTACTAAATGTCTGGCTGTAAAAGTAAATTAGATTCGCTTGAAATTTTGCTAACAATCGGACACAACACGCAGGTACTCTGCTTCATATATAGAGTAAAGTTTAACAGTCAGAATAGGACGAGCTTAATTCTTATTTCAGAAACATTTTCCCAACGTTTCTGTAAAACACAGAAACCTGGTAATTGTTAACATTCGCCGGTGAATGTCAAAATTCATACAGCAGAGACATCGGTCGAAAGATAATATTTCCTAGGAATCACCAGCAAATGTTAAAATTCTCAAATTTTGTTCTTACACAGAAATATATAAATTACGTTTTCTTCACTTTAGTTTTAAAAGAGCTAATTAATAGCGTAAAGGTGGAATGTACCATTTTAATTATTTCGATTGCGGCTAATAATGTATTAAAAAGAATTGAAATGTTTTTTTTTTTTTAATTATATTTTTTTAAATAACTGTATCAGCGTTTTGACTTTTACTTTTCCCTAGCTTCAAGTAGAAATTACAAATCATTTACTTTAAAATCCACCAACTTTGCTTGAAAATTTGATATACTTGAACAAGCTAGAAAATTTTACTTTATGATGAAGAATTTAAACTATTTCTTGAGAAAGTTTATTTATGACTAAGTCACTGAACTTAGCGTTCGGTTTCCCTTTTGCTCTTTTTTAGAACGTGGTAAAATGCCAGTTGAACTTACATTTCTCAAAAGAAAGTGTTCCTTTCGATGCTCACTTTAAGTACGCGGTTTTTTTTACTCAATTTTAAAGTAAAGTTCAGGAAATAAAAGTAGATTTTTATCGATAACCTTTTGAGTTCCAATCTCTTTCCAACGCCGAATACTTTCCAAGATCCAGACTAAACAAAATCACAAAAACACCTTGAGAAAACTCTAATCCGAAGACAGTTTTTAACCTTGGTTGACTTGGAGCATCCCTGAAGCACAGGATGCCACATTTTTTTTTGCTTTTTTCTTCTTCCAAAGTACGAGTTCCAAGACATCCCACACAATTTTCCCAGAGAACTGATATTCAAGGTGGGGAAAAAACTACAACTTTCACTTCCAAGTCCATTTCCAACGATTCTTCGAATGTGGAGATTATGCCCGTCTTAATCCGTTCTCTCTTTGAAAGGAGTCTTTAAAAACTAGTTGGATTGTCATGGGATACACGAAAGCACAGTGCATCTTTGATTGCGGGACAAAGGCAATTGATAACGCAATGAAAGAAAAGTGGGACGATGGGACATCTGGGAAAAGGGACTCACCGACTTAAGGAGATAGATAAAGAAGGGATGGATGTGGTACAGCAACTAAGGATTAGAAAGCTCCTTCATCTAGAGGAGGAAATTAAATGCGACTTGACGCCCTCGTAAGTACGTAAGTAAGGCACTAAATGTAAGATCGCACCTTGTTTAAATTATTTTCATCAAGATGCTATTAGGAAAAACAATTCTGTCGTACTAAGCATGTATTAGGGGTGGCCGAGGTGTACATTTGATCTGTCTGATCTGGGAGCACGTCAACTGTTACGGGAAAATGAAGGTTGAGCCATTCAACATTCTATGATTGTCTGAATGCAATGCTTAAAGTTTGTAATGTTCAAGGCTAATCGATGCTCTATATCTCATCCTTTGAAACAATGCATATGCGTGTTAAAACTTGGAGGAGCTCACAGTGACAACGGTCACATCGGATTTGGGGGCCCTATAGTATATCACTTTTGGAATAAAAGAGGTTAAGAAACAGGTATTATGACCCTCTTCGAGGTCCCTAGCAACTGTGACAGTCACAAAATAGTGAATCGACCACTAGTTTAGAGCTTCCAGACTAAATGAACGTGGAGGTACAGTCCTTTTTAATAAGGTTTAAATACAATTCTAAAGGTCTTTACTTACTCAATTAACAGTGATTTCATTGTCGGCATACAAAGAAAGAAAGCTCAATAACTAAAATTTATCTGTTGCCACATTCTGTTCCTTAAAATACAGTAAAATCTCATTACAATGAACGCCAATATAACAAAATGCCAGCTTCTACGAAATAAATTTTTAGTCCCCTTTCAATCACCATTACATTATTTAAATTCCATTACAATGAAGCTCCCGTTACCACGAACAGAATTTGCACTTCCGTGAAGTTCGTGAGAACAAAATTTCTCTTTACACTTGTAATTGATTTTAGCATGCAAGGCTTTGGAAAGGAATTTTAATTTTTCCGCTTAACTCTGCGTTTGAGTTTAGCAGATTTCAGTAGTTGATTATTTTTCCTTTAAAGTGTTTTTCAATGTTATATAGAAAAATGTAATATTTAAATTTTATCGGTGTTCTGACCAGGGAGATTCATCGTAGTATGAGGTCGACACTCAGGGTCAGGATTTTATTTATTTTATTTTATTTTTTTTTAATATTGGTTCTTGTAAACCCACTTGTTTGCTAGGGCCCTGAACTGGGACCGATTGATTTCCTGATAGTTGCAATTTAATTTATGCCAGAATTTCCCCCAGAGCTTGAAAAACTGAGAGGTCTTCCAGAAGGGTGATGTTCTTGAGGAGGGAAAGGCGATCGGCTCGGAGGATTTGAGAGCCAGGGAAATTGATGACATTTCGACTCCGGAAGTGAATCCTCTCGCTAATCACAACTTTCTCCGCGGAAACCCAAAAATTCCATCCTGCATCCCCAGGTGTCAGGTTATCTTTCGTGTCCCCCACCTGTTTAGCATTTCACCTTGGAAGCAGTGATGAACGGCTTCTGTATTCATGATCTGTCCCGTTTGAGAAAAAGAGGGGACTGCCTGGTCCCCTCCTCTCACACGGGGAACAAGTCACAAATTCGGGCACAAAGGGGGATTGTGAGCTTCAATTAGTTAGCCAGGGTGATTGGCACCGGTAACAAGAGCAATTAAAAGCAAATAATTAAAAATAGTCATGGCTGTAGCTAAAGAATACAATTTTCAAGGAAAAAAAAGAACAGTTTAGGAATACAGAATATAGGTACATATTACCCCTACTAAATTTCATCAGAATCAAAATGGTGCGCCACTGACAATCTGTTGATTCAATACAGAATGATCGCATTATTATTATTATTATTATTATTTATTTATTTTTTTTGGCATCATATATCAGGCATTTAGTACCAAAAATAGCTCGATCATTTTTATTTTTATTTTATTTTTTGCAGAAGTGGACAGTGAATGCATGTCACGCTCTGCCCACTTTATTTTTCAATTTTTTTTTTCGTTTGAAAGGCGCTAAAAACAGAGTGACCGCTTCATTATTTCTAGTTGCTCCGCTATTTCAATTTGGCCTATATTCCCATACTCCGCAACAATATCTGCTGGTTCTTTGTGACATTTTAGCTTGCCAATCTGAAAGTCAATTACAAAGTGATGCAATACTTTTGCTTAAATATTAGACAAGGGCGGATACAGAATTTTTTCAAGGGAGCGGCGATTGATTTTTCTTACGCACTTTTTACTATGCATAGTGGTTTACGAATATTGATCCCAAAGGATTCGGAGTTCAATTCCGAAACATTTCTGGTGGAGAACCCCTTTCCATCTTCGCAGAGCTTCAGTATAGCTCGTATGAACTTGCATTTTTAGAACTTCAATTTCAAAAAATTACTGGTGAAGAGTCTTCCGAGGGAGGGCAGTTGCCCAAATACAAGGGAAGAACCCTATTATGTTTTCTTAAAATTAGATCATGTTATATTACTCGAACTTTTGTCACATTTAAACTTTAGAACCCATCAATATAATTTTGTACACTTTTTGGTAGTTAAAAGCGAGCCCCTTACATGTTTTCGCATACCCCCAAGGACTCGCATACTACCGTTTGAAAACCGTTGTTTAAACCTTGTTCTAACCTTCTAGTGGCCCCTCAAAAGATTTCATAAAGTGTTCATGGATCCCAATTCCCACCATATTTAGGAGATACACCGAAGAAATAAAAAAATAATGCGAAGTATGCGATATTTCAATTACAAGATTCTTAACGAAAATCCTCCTAAAACATGGTTTTTGTGGTGTTCTTTTAGTTTAATCTCTTCGGAGTTATTAAGGCCAAGCCCCGAACCCATAAGTCAGTGCCAGCGATCGTTCATTTAGTCACTACTGGCTGACAGACAAATATTCATTAACTACCTGTTGCGCCTCTCTTAATAGACCCTACCACAAGATCCTCCTGTGATGGATTTTGATCTCGTTTGTGAAGGGGAAATTTCAGTGAAAATGCTTCCTTCAGATTAATTGAAATGGAAAGCTCGGCCATTGTTATTGAGGAAATATTATGGAAATCTCCGGATTATAGTTGAATTAGGGATGAACTAGCCGCAAATATAGTTGTGAAACCCTTTTTTAATGAAACCTTACGTAGATGCCTATTATATGTTCAAACGGGGAAAATATCATTTATCTACTGAATTTTGAGGCTAATAATCTCTAACGGACCACCGGTAGGGTGGACTTACAACATAAAATGCTGGATTAACAAGAAATTCTAGATTGTCTATCTGCTGTCGCGAAAAAAAGGGGGATTGGTAGTGAAATACTCAACTAAGTGCTAAGAAAAAGAAAAGTACAAAGTACAAAGAAAACCAAAGTGCAAATTAAACGCAATGAGAAATTTACGAAACTAAGCAAAAAATTTTTTGAAAAAATTTGGGGTCACGAATCTATCGGACCACTATGTGGATTGACTAAAAAATAAATAAACTGTCTAGAATTAACGGAAATTACAACATCAGAAATGTAAAGTAAAGAAAACTAGATGCTAACAAGATAAAACTAAGTATTTACGTACTATGTACAAACTAAGTTCAAGGAGACACTGAGTACAAATTAAACAAAGTTTTCTTTTTTTCTCAACCTAGCAAAAGTTATTGAAACAATTTTAAGGAGTTTCTAGTTGGAATTCTAAAAAAGGTTTTTTTTTTTTTTTGAAAAAATATAAATTGACTGACCCATAATCAGCCTGAAAATTCTCAGAAAAGATTAATGTGAAAGAATATCAATAGCAAAAAGTGGACTAAAATCGCAAGTGAATGTCGACTTCTAGAGGTCCCTGTAAATGTGTGTCTAATGAGAGAGGTTTTCCTCCATTGAATTAACATTGGATCATCCATTGGAAAAATAAATGTCGACTTTCTGAGGTTGTCGAGTTGCCCGAGTTTCATTAAATTGCAATGCTATTACATAGTTATTTTTTCATCTAAGAATTCCTCATGACCCCCTCCCCATACCTTTCCTCTCTCGAAGGCAAATTCTGACTGTGCTACTGGTTCTGACATGATTTTCATTAACAGCTTCGACTATCTGAAAGTTTTGCTTAATTTTCTTGCGTTCGGAATCAGATCAAATTTTGAAAAAGGAAATTCCTTTCATGGAACAATGCATCCGATTGGCCTTTCCGCCGAGGTCAAAAGCATCCACGCCAGTTCTAATCAGCCAATCACGCTTTCGTAACCGATTGAGCTGTTCTAATTGATTAGGGTTAAACGCTTTCTGGAGCCCTGGACAAATAGGCTCTTTAGCGGTAGCCTAATGGGCCTTTCCACTCGTCGTTATTTAAAAATTAATTAACCCCCAAGTAGTAATTAAATGGTTCTTCATTATTACGGCGTATGAATGAAAGTATGTGCGATTCATACAAAAATGTAAGAAAGAGACAAATTGGTGGGAAAATGTGTTCAAGGTTGTTTTAGAAGCGTGGATCTTTTTTTTCGGAAGAATATCGATATATTGTTTCATCTACTTATTAGGTAATGAATGCCTTTTAGTGTAGACCCCCACCCCCTGCTTTTCAGAGTTTCCTGCACGAAAAGATTTTTGCAATCAATGGGATTCTTAATTTTGAATGAATAGACCTGGGTTGAGCATTTAACCCAAATAGGTAACTGCTTACGGCATTATAAAATGGGGAGTACGCCTTTTTTATTTTGACTGCCTCATAGTGCATTTTGAAGTAATTTCTTACCTTTACTATAGCAGCTTACAGATTTTAAATAAAAACTCAAACTCTGAAACTAAATAACTAATATGAGATGCAAATGTTGGGCAACATTACATACATACACCCCGACCAAACCAATAAATGGCTTGGTTGGGGTAGTATTAGCTTAAACTAGTTTAAGAGTATTTTAACTTCTTTAACAGTAACTCTGCCCTACATGTTGCAAAACTAAATTTTTAATGAGTTCAATTCATTAAAAATATCAATGAATTAAGTTAAATTGAGAAAACAATCTATTTAATGTATAGGACAGATTGGAGACATTTAGGTGAGACCTTCACCCTGCAGCGGAGTGATAAAGATTAACGATGATGAAAGTATATTTATAGATTATATTATTGAGAGATCTCATTATTAAGTTAAATATCTAACTCATAATAATCAAGCATAAGGAAGTGCGTACAAGTGACTTAAAAGCTCAGTGAAGTGAGTTATTCATCAAAAAAAAATTAAGAAATACTGTTTACGAACGCATGAGTAAAAATCTCTCAGCTTTAAGATAAACTTTGGCCGCTTGAGGATCGCATTTGCCTTTGGTCGAAAAAATATTTTACAGGTGAATATTTTTACGCGTTTTCCCATTTGCGGAATATATATAAAAATCCTTTACAAAATGCAAATAGAGGTTTATAGAAGCCTGCTATGCTCAGCGGAGAAGGAGGGTAAACAACATCAATTTAAGATACGCTGCCTATAGAGCCCGCAAAAAACAACTTAAAATACTAAGCCACATTAGACTTTTACAATATTACTATTAAGTACTACCGAGTCACATTCGCTAAATTAAATTTCTTGAGCCATCTTGAGACAAAAAATGTCGCCAGTTAGCTTTACTTCAATTCCCCTTTTTTTAATGTTCCCCCAGTGCAGTAAACTCCCGACTATCCGCTGTTCGGTTTATCCATGTGCCTTTCACACTTTTTTTTTTTTTTTTTTTTTTTACGGTGATGTGGTATACTGATTGCAGAATAATGCAAGCTTATTGTTCGTTTTTAGGTTTTATAAATATTTTTTTACATTTAATGCTATCATTTTTAGCTACAGTTAAAATGTATGCGTTGTTTTACTGACTTTTTTTTATGCTATTGCATACACTAATATATTTTTTATATATTTTTTTGATTATCCGCGTTACCGTGCCGCCCTATTCTGCGGCATAAATGGGAGTTCCCTGTACTGCTTTTGTACAGTTTCCAAATTTACACTCACCCATTGCAATTCTAAATTCGATGCTTTGTGTCAGATTCTTTCAAGATACTTAATTGAGACAAGCCTGGGTATTACTA
This sequence comes from Uloborus plumipes, assembly GCA_038373865.1. Lineage (NCBI taxonomy): Eukaryota > Metazoa > Arthropoda > Arachnida > Araneae > Uloboridae > Uloborus > Uloborus plumipes. The sequence goes on from JAXGGA010006155.1 coordinate 12,934, forward strand.
TTCATATAAGGCCAAATCCAAGCTCAACGCTTGGCAGCTTAAGATATCTATGAGCTGACATCCACTCATTCTAAAGAAGCAAGATATACATCCACAGGACATCATCAAGAAGAGGCAAAGACAAATCCTGCTTCGCGCCGAATGCAGAGGTTGGGGCAAATTGAATCTCGAGAGGGGGTGGTTCTGTCTGGGGTATCTATCAAGAAGGGGTCTTTTGTCTCCAGAGCGGGTGGTCTTCTGGCACTCGACAAATGACTTCATTACCCAGGAGCCCAAACCCGGAACGTTGGAAGACGATAAATAGAAAAGAAACCTGCTTTTGTTGGTACTAGGTGAGAAATAATGTTGCTTACGACTAAATTTTGCAGTTCCATGAAACCAACAAACATCAGAGCTTTAATCCTTTTTATGCTTTAAGGCTATGATTATTATAATTATTATTCTATTATTAATGTAGTTTCGTATTATCTACTTTTTTTTCCAAATTCAAAATTCCTGTTGAAATAGTAGGTATTTTTTCTCCGCAATGGGAGGTGACAAAAAAGACGACTTCCTACAAAATCAAATAGTTTTATTTGAAACTAACTATTTGTAGGGCCCTTGGTTGCGAATGATATTTTATTGAAATGAAAATGCATTAAGCTGCTATTGGTATTCAACTTATTCTGAAACACCTGCTGCAATCAGCCTCTCAAATGTAGTTATATAATGCGAAGTATCCAAATATACTTGTTTCACATATGCACGAAAACAATAAAAATACTAATAGTAATTTGAATGTTGACATCTTAAAAAAAAATCAATTTATGCTTTTCGCAATCTCAAGTTACGATAGGAGCCTACTCGTCTGGTGTCTTGTACCTACAAATGCCTCATCCAACTCTCGAATTTACGAAATCCTCTGTAGGCAAAAACAGCATCCAGCACACAACAAACCAAATCCAGCACGTACCTCCTTCTGGGCACAGCGCAGACGTGAAGGTGCTTGTGTGCGCATAAGCTTACCTGTGTGCCAGGAATTTATATAATAAGCTTGGAAAAACAAAATCAAAATCAAATAAACATCGGCAACGATCAAGTGAAAGCAATAAGCAATCGTGATTGCTTGAAAAAAATGTTTTAATAGAGATATTTTTTTAATAGCATTAAATGACCATACGGATCGAATTTTCATGTCCTTTCCCAGTCATTTGTAACTCATTTGCTGGTCCCAAATTTATGACATTTGCCTCGAATTGTCCCAAAACACAAGAATGTTACTCACAAGTAACCCTACCCAAGTGTCAATCGCCGATTCGAATAAAACTTGGCACATCGATAGAACACCTAAAAATATTGAACCCATATTTTTTTTTATCTGCAACCGTCACAATTAAAGGGGTAAAATTTACCCCTAAATGGTAGTTTTTATTCTTTTTTGGGTTTCACGGACACGTTACCCTGCCCAAGGGTTAATTTCGATCGGAATGAAACTTTTGCACATCGATAGACCATTAAAAAATATCGAATACGTGTTTTTTTTTATTGGCGGTAAACGCGTTTAACGGGGTGAAATTTACCCCTGGAAATTGGGTTATTGAGATACACTGCACGGCAAATAAAAACCCTTCAAAATACTTCTGACACAGTTCTTGTGGATTCTAATGTAAAAGGACCCCCCTGAATTCAAATAGATCCATAGTCTCTCCCCCCCATCCCCCTTTTCCATAAATGCCCCCCTTCCCCCCCCCCCCATTTTTTTAGTTTCAGGCAATTTCAATGTTATTATTTTCATTTGGAAGAAAAGGGAGAAATTTATCAACCGTCAACATTCTTCTGAGGGATATGTACAATTGGAGCTAGGGGGGTTACAGGGGGGTGTCTCCCCCCAAAGTCGTCGAAAACTTTTTTTTTTCTTTTTAAGCAAAACTTTCTTTAATTTTCGGTTTTAAACAAAATGCCTCATCCTATAAGCCCCATGTCCAAAAAATATTATCTTTACACAAATAATAATAATAACAATAATAATAAAAACGATAATATATTTCGCACATCGATAAAACACTTTAAAATGTTAAACATGTTTTTTTTTTTCATTATTATTATTATTTATTTATTATTTTAAATCGGCAGCAAAAACTTTAAAAATTGTGTTGTTGGGACACAACTGGGTGAAAATTTTAATTAAAAATCGAAACAATGAAACTAACTAAAGTGGACGTGTTTCAGGATTTAACAAGAAATTCTATTTACATAATTACACCATCAATCTCATCCCTTGGAATGAATGGAAAAGAATAAATTACTCGCAACTGTTACGAAAAAAGTATTTCATTTTTCTTTATTAGTAATTCTTAGAGAAATGTTTAATGTTTTATAAGTATCTAATTATCCTTTATTCAATGTATTCTTCACAATAATGTGAAGTTTTATTATTATCTATTCCAAAAAAATGTTTAATACATATGGACTTTGTACACCAACTACACCTCATACTGGCTAGTTCATCACACATTTGACATGATAAATTGAAATTGTTAAAACAATAAGTAACTGGAGTTTCGGAGTGTATTGGTTTTTCTGTTACATATCCACTTTTGTACCATGCGTACTTAAACATATTGACAAATCGAGGGGAAGAGAATTGATTATGGGTAAGGGATTGTAACTTTAAAATGTTATTTCTTGTATGCAAGTTAATGTCCAATTCATGCAACATGACAATATCGCTAAAATATTTTACAAAATTTTTCCAAGGGCGAAAACCATATACATCGAGGGGCTGAATCATTCCAGTTGTACCTGGTGGTATAGTCATAACTTTTACTTTTTTCTTGCTGTTATCTTCAGTTACAAACTTTGCTTCACCTTGACCACTCCAAGAATCAATGCACAATACGGAATTATCACCAACATTGGGTAAAAAAACTTCATTAAACCATTTTTTTGATAATTCTGTTGTTAGTTTTCCAGATTTCGAGGCAAATACAACAATGTTAGGAGCTCTGAATATTTTTTTTTCCACAAGAGGACCAAATTGTCCATCTTTTTCTGCCATAACCACTAACAAAGGTGACTTTAATTGACCGTCTGCAGATAAAAATGGCTGAATTGTGTAGCTGTGGGTAAGTGAGTTCATACTTTGAGCTAACGACTCCACTTTAATATCCCCAATATAGGATAAAGTTCTGCCAGCGTGCATTTGCAAGCAGAATCCAGACTGATCGGAATTATAAGTGTTTTCCTGATCCACTTTCAACATTTCTGACTTTACGTCAGTGACAAAATTGTTTGCTTTTTCAGCTAACTTTTCTTTACTTGTCAAGTAAGGTCGTGTAATAAATGTATTAATTTTTCTCGACACGATCCTGTGTTTCACTTTAAAATTGTGAATGTATTTTGGCGATGCTTTTAAAAGTTTCTCTGATAAACAAACTCGTGATCTTGCCTCAATGGCCCATTTTCTTAAATTAGAGTCATGAATTGGTAAAGCATGCTTGATGGCATTTTCAAAACGTTCTAGAATATGTTGTGATACTTTTTTTAACTTTTCTAGTCTGGAGCCACCTTCAGAAACCTGTGCTTCCCATCTATAAAGCTGTTTCATATGCTTTAATTTCCTAAATCTAGACTGTACACTTATAAATTTCCTTCTCTTTTGTTTTCCAGACGTCCAAAACTTCACAGCCCTCTTTTTGTATTCAAAATCAATTTGCGACGTAACTTTGTTGTTGTTAAGAAAGACCTCGTCTTCATCAAATTCCTCTTCTATTGCACAAACATCAGGAAATACGCTGGCCTCTTCGAAGTCTAATGTTTCGTTCTGAAATGATTCAACAAACGTATCTGCATTTATTGCATCTTTTATGAGCAATTCGAGATGCGTTGCGAATTTTTTCTCTTCATCAGAAATAACTGATTCACAATCATATTCCGGCCCGTTAAACTTTAATGTCAATAATCTTAATATGTTTTTTGGATTCATCATGAGTATATGACCAAAGCTTTGTACACGTTTAAGAATAATTGAAAACTACACACATACATTTTATTATTTTTTACTGTCTATCTTGCAATTTTCTTCAATAAAATTACTGAAAAATACTGAAATACTATATCTGAAAATGATATGATATTTTCAAAACGTGATTTCTTTTGATATATTTTGTATAAAAATAATTTCAACTCTGAATTGCAATGTATATATGCACAAGTAAAAATATCTTGCGTTGCCTGGGAAAGTAAGATAGAAATATTCTTTAACTTCTTGTAAATATTTGTAGACAATATAGTTTTATTGTCTAGGAATTCAAACTCTATAATTCAATAAAGCATTCATTTAATTCTTGGAAATTATTAGCTAATTTTTATGTATGAGAGATTTAAACTGGTTTCACTTACTTGTTCGAGCTCGATGTAAACTAAAGAAAAAAAGCAAATGATGGATTGATTTCGTTTGAAAAGTTCGTCTGCGCAAACAGAAATCAGAAATAAAATAAATAGAATTATTCAATTGCTACATTTTTAATTTATCATTCGACAAATCTAACTTACATTTGGTTATGTTAATCGCAACTCCAACAAACTATAGGGGGCGCTTTATATAAGGGAAAACCAAGGGTAAACAAACGCATGCCATAACGTACACATAGCTTCTTTTAGCTTTATGAATAACAGTAGTTTTGTAAGATTTTTTTATTTGTTCTTCTGGAATGATTTTTTTTAAATCTTAGACTATGTAAGCGCACAATATGCTTGTGTTTTACCTAAAAAAAATTTGCACCCTCTTATGTCCCAACAGCACAACTTTTAGGGGTAAATTTCCCCCAGAAAAAAGTTTTTGCTGCCGATTTAAAAAAATAAATAAATAATAATAATATTGAAAAAAAAACCATGTTTAACATTTTAAAGTGTTTTATCGATGTGTGAAATATATTATCATTTTTATTATTATTGTTATTATTATTATTTGTGTAAAGATAATATTTTTTGGACATTAGGCTTATAGGATGAGGCATTTTGTTTAAAACCGAAAATTAAAGAAAGTTTTGCTTAAAAAGTAAAAAAAAAAAAAAAAAAATTTCGACGACTTTGGGGGGGGGGACACTCCCCCCCGGACCCCCCCCCTAGCTCCAATTGTATATATTCCTCAGAAGAATGTTGACGGTTGATAAATTTCTCCCTTTTCTTCGAAATGAAAATAATGACATTGAAATTGCCTGAAACTAAAAAAATGGGCGGGGAGGGGGGAATTTATGGAAAAGGGGGATGGGGGGAGAGACTATGGATCTATTTGAATTCAGGGGGGTCCTTTTACATTAGAATCCACAAGAACTGTGTCAGAAGTATTTTGAAGGGTTTTTATTTGCCGTGCAGCGTATCTCAATAACCCAATTTCCAGGGGTAAATTTCACCCCGTTAAACGCGTTTACCGCCAATAAAAAAAAACACGTATTCGATATTTTTAATGGTCTATCGATGTGCAAAAGTTTCATTCCGATCGAAATTAACCCTTGGGCAGGGTAACGTGTCCGTGAAACCCAAAAAAGGGTAAAAACTACCATTTAGGGGTAAATTTTACCCCTTCAATTGTGACGGTTGCAGATAAAAAAAAATATGGGTTCAATATTTTTAGGTGTTCTATCGATGTGCCAAGTTTTATTCGAATCGGCGATTGACACTTGGGTAGGGTTACTTGTCAGTAGCAGAAGTGCAATCGAGCGAATAATTAGCACTACGAACTGTTTTTAGACTAGTAATAGGTACGACTTAAAGTGACGGGCATGTAGCAATCAAACTAAATTTTGATGAAAATTGTACTGACTTACATTAAGAGATCAAGAACTTTAAATATGTTTCACGAAATAGTCATGTTTGAGACAAATATAACGCTACTAAAGCAAAATAATTTATTGCGATTAAAAATTCATTATTTGTTTTAAGAAAATAAATAGTTCATTTCGATTAAATTTTTTTATTTTAGAAAAAGGCTTCATTACTGAACATAAATCAGAATTAATTAGTTTTGATATAAATAAATGAATGAATTTATGAATGAACAAATTTATATATAGATGAATTAATGAATTTATGTTGATATAAATAAATGCATGAGTGAATAATCAATGAATGAATGAGGTTATGAAAAAGTTAATGAATTTATTAATGAATGACTGAATTAAGGAATGAATAAATGAAGGATTTATGAATGCATAAATGAATTTACGAATCAATAAATGACTTCATGAATGACTTATTTATGAATAAATAAATTTACGAATAAATGAAGTTAAAAAATAATGAATTTATGAATGCAAATGTTTGAATAAATATATAAAAGAATTTAAAAATTATTATTCTGAAAATCATTCACTTTTTTCTTTCTTAAAAGAATGATTAAATGCTTCAATGAATGAGTAAATTAATGTATGAAAAAATCAGTTTTTTAATGAATGAATAGACGTACAGATGAATTCATGAATGAATTAATACATAAACTTCTGAATAAATGAAATTGTTAATTTACAAATGAGTTATTTTTATGAACTAATGAATTTGTAACAGCACAAATTAATGAACAAATTTTTAAATAATCAAATAAATGAATTCATGAGTGAATAAATAAATGTACAATGGAATGAATAAACTCATTTTTGATTAAATTAATTTATGAATGAATGATTAGGTAAATAAATAAATTTATTTATGAAAAATGTTTATAAAGAATAAAGAATGAAGAAATTTATGAATAAATGAACTTTTGATGAAATGAATGAATGAAATAATTGAATGAATGAATTCATTTATTTATTTACTCATAACAGAATTTATAAATAAATAAATTCATAAGCACATTTATAACTAAGCATATGAATTTTTGAACTAATAAATTTATGAATTTATGAGTAAAAGGGTGAATTAATGAGTAACTGAATAGACTGAAGAAATTCAATTATGAATGTATGAATGAAGAATGATTTAACATAAATGACTGAATGTTTAATATAAATGAATGAATGATTGGAATAACAATGCTCGACAAAAAAAACATCAAAATGCTCCAGACATCATTCTTGCTGATTACGTGAAGCGAATCCCTGAATCCAGCATCACCCACATCCCTCATCACCCACTAGTTATTGAAACAGCGATGTTACTGTCATTGTCTTGTACCAGCCAGGTTGGCGATTTGGGGCGCGCTCCTTCACTTTTAATACTGTTCCGTAATTTGGTGTGAAGTCCGACTTCTACAGAACACACACGCCATAAGGACCCGTTTATAGGGTAGGCAAGCAACCATCCACAGCAAAACACATTCATAAAAAAAAGGACAAGGACGGAAGAGAGAAAGTACATCCAAAATACATCCATGCCTGAGCCAGGATTCGAACCCGGAACCTCCTCATCCAAGTCAGACTTCTCCAACCACTAAATTAGGAGGTCTGCTGAAACAGCGCTCCCAGTGCTTTTTTTTTTTTTTAGTTCTCTCTAGTTTCGTAGAGAATATTTTTATTTGAAGTAGACGAAAACATAATAACTTCTCTCTGTTACCCTTCTTCTGAGGGGATAGAGTAGTTGAAAGTTGAAAAGCATGAGCATTTGTAGCAAGTTGGGGGAATCATGTAGGCATTCCGTGAAAATATTGCTTTTTTGAATTATCTTTGCACTTTTTTTCCACAATTCGGTGTAAAACCAGAGAATTGGCATCACTCCTATAAGCCCCCATGTATGGAACTATAAATAACTGAGAAAAAGCATTGGTCGCTATGCTATCTTCAAAAAGTAGTGGGTGATTGAGGAAAACGGGGGTCAAGATTTGTTTCAGTGGGTTTTTACACAACAAACAGCAGAAGTGTCTAGAGTTTTTTTTTCCTTTTCTTGTTTTGCAGCGTGGTATAATTAAATGAGTAAAATACTTTTTTTACTCAATCATAAATTCATTCAGAAAAAATAATTTATAAATGAATTAATGGATGAATAAATGAATTTATAAATGAATAATTAAAAGAATTCTTTAATTGTATTTATTAGCAGATGAATTCATAAATAAGTGAATGAATAAATGACTTATGAATAAATAAATGAATTTAAGCTGAAAATAATGAATTTAAAAATAAATTAATGAACTTAAGAATGAAATGATGAATTTAAGAATAAGTGATGAATTTAAGAATGAATAAATAAATTTAGGAATAAATTTATGAACAAATAAATGAATTTAGGAATGAAAAAATACATTTATGAATTCAATTAATAATGAATGATTTTATGAATGAATAAATGTATTTATGAAAGAGTAAATGAAAATAATTTTAAGCACGAAAATATTAATGAATAAATGAATTTACCTATAAATAAATTTATGAACAACTGAACTTATGAGTTTAGAAATAAATAAATTAATGAACAAATAAATTTATAAATGAATTACTGAACGACAAAAGACTTCATGAACAGTTAAATAAATTAATTTATGAATGAATACATTTGTAAATGAATAAATAGGTTCATGAAAGCATTTATAAATGAGCAGTTAAGTGATTGAATGAATTTATGAATGAATACATTTATGAATGAACAGTTAAATTAATGAATTTGAATGAATACATTTATGAATGAATGATTACATGTATGAATGCATTTATGAATGAACAATTTAAAAAATGAATGAACTTATGAACAGATCTATGGATGCATTTATGAATGAAGTTATGAATGAATACATTTATGAGCAGTTGTATGAATGTATTTATGAATGAACAGTTAAACGATTGAATTTATGAATAATTACCCAGTTGAAGGTACACATGTGTAAATTTTAAGTTTTTATTTGTGTTTGATTTCAAAGCAAATTATAACGAAAAAAAACTATGCATTATAAAATCTAAGATTGTAGCACTTATTTTTCATCAATCCCAATTTTTTTTCTAGGCATTATTCATACCTAAAAAAGGTTTAAAAACTTAAAATTCATTGCTGAAAAAATAAGGACTAAAGAGGTTAAGAATGAATTTATGAATGATTACATTCAAGAATGAATTTAAGAATAGTTACATTCAAGAATGAACTTATGAATGATTACATTTATGAATGAACAATTAAAAAAATGAATTTATAAATGATTATATTCAAGAATGAATTTACGAATGATTACATACAAGAATAAATCTATGAATGATTACATTCAAGAATGAATTTATGAATGATTACATTCAAGAATGAATTTATGAATGCTTACATTCAAGAATGAATTTATGAATGATTACATTCAAGAATGAATTTATGAATTATTACATTCAAGAATGAATTTATGAATTATTACATTTAAGAATGAATTTATGAATGATTACATTCAAGAATGAATTTATGAATGCTTACATTCAAGAATGAATTTATGAATGCTTACATTCAAGAATGAATTTATGATGATTACATTCAAGAATGAATTTATGAATGATTACATTTATGAATGAACAATTAAAAAAATGAATTTATAAATGATTACATTCAAGAATGAATCTATGAATGATTACATACAAGAATAAATTTATGAATGATTACATTCAAGAATGAATTTATGAATGATTACATTCAAGAATGAATTTATGAATGATTACATTCAAGAATGAATTTATGAATGATTACATTCAAGAATGAATTTATGAATGATTACATTCAAGAATGAATTTATGAATGCTTACATTCAAGAATGAATTTATGAATGCTTGCATTCAAGAATGAATTTATGAATGCTTGCATTCAAGAATGAATTTATGAATGCTTGCATTCAAGAATGAATTTATGAATGATTACATTCAAGAATGAATTTATGAATGCTTGCATTCAAGAATGAATTTATGAATGATTACATTCAAGAATGAATTTATGAATGATTACATTCAAGAATGATTACATTCAAGAATGAATTTATGAATTATTACATTTAAGAATGAATTTATGCGTGATTGCATTCAAGAATGACTTTATGATGATTACATTCAAGAATGAATTTATGAATGATTACATTTATGAATGAACAATTAAAAAAATGAATTTATAAATGATTACATTCAAGAATGAATTTATGAATGATTGATTACATACAAGAATAAATTAATGAATGATTACATTCAAGAATGAATTTATGAATAATTATATTCAAGAATGAATTTATGAATGATTATATTCAAGGATGAATTTATGAATGATTACATTCAAGAATGAATGTATGAATGATTACATTTATGAATGAATGTATGAATGATTACATTTATGAATGAATGTATGAATGATTACATTTATGAATGAATGTATGAATGATTACATTTATGAATGAACAATTAAAAAAATGAATTTATAAATGATTACATTCAAGAATAAATTTATGAATGATTACATTGAAGAATAAATTTATGAATGATTACATTGAAGAATAAATTTATCAATGATTACATTCAAGAATAAATTTATGAATGATTACATTGAAGAATAAATTTATCAATGATTACATTCAAGAATAAATTTATGAATGATTACATTGAAGAATAAATTTATCAATGATTACATTGAAGAATAAATTTATCAATGATTACATTCAAGAATATATTTATGAATGATTACATTCAAGAATATATTTATGAATGATTACATTTAAGAATGAATTTATGAATGATTTTATTTATGAATGAATTTGTGAATGAACAGTTAAAAATGAATTTATAAATAATAACATTTGAAATGAATTTATGAATAATTACATTTATGAATGAACAGTTAAATGAACGAATTTATGAATGATTACATTCAAGAATGAATTTATGAATGATTAAATTTAAGAATGAATTTATAAATGATTACATTTAAGAATGAATTTATGAATGATTACATTTAAGAATGAATTTATGAATGATTATATTTAAAAATGAATTTATGAATGATTACATTTAAGAATGAATGTATGAATGATTACATTTAAGAATGAATGTATGAATGATTACATTTAAGAATGAATTTATGAATGATTACATTTAAGAATGAATGTATGAATGATTATATTTAAGAATGAATGTATGAATGATTACATTTAAGAATGAATTTATGAATGATTACATTTAAGAATGATTACATTTAAGAATGAATGTATGAATGATTACATTTAAGAATGAATGTATGAATGATTACATTTAAGAATGAATGTATGAATGATTACATTTAAGAATGAATGTATGAATGATTACATTTAAGAATGAATGTATGAATGATTACATTTAAGAATGAATGTATGAATGATTACATTTAAGAATGAATGTATGAATGATTACATTTAAGAATGAATTTATGAATGATTACATTTAAGAATGAATGTATGAATGATTACATTTAAGAATGATTACATTTAAGAATGAATGTATGAATGATTATATTTAAGAATGATTACATTTAAGAATGAATGTATGAATGATTATATTTAAGAATGAATGTATGAATGATTACATTTAAGAATGAATTTATGAATGATTACATTTAAGAATGAATTTATGAATGATTACATTTAAGAATGAATTTATGAATGATTACATTTAAAAATGAATTTATGAATGATTACATTCAGGAATAAATTTATAAATGATTACATTTAAGAATGAATTTATAAATGATTACATTTATGAATGATTACATTTAAGAATGAATGTATGAATGATTATATTTAAGAATGAATGTATGAATGATTACATTTATGAATGAACAGTTAAAAATTAATTTATAAATACATTTGAAATGAATTTATGAATAATTACATTTATGAATGAACAGTTAAATGAACGAATTTATGAATTATTACACTCAAGAATGAATGTATGAATGATTACATTCAAGAATGAATTTATGAATGGTTACATTTATGAATGATTACATTTATGAATGAATTTATGAATGATTGCATTTATGAATGAATTTGTGAATGGTTACATTTAGAAGGAATGAATTGATGTAAGAATGAGTAAATAAATGAATTTACAAATAAATGAAAAGATTTATACTTTTAACAAAATTTTAATGAATTTATGAAAGGATAAATTAGTAAATTCACACTTCGTGTCAAAAAAAACCTAAAATGCTTTGAACACCATTCCTGGCAATTATGTAAAATGTTTCTCTGAAGCCAGAAATGATCATCGTTTCTTAATCCATTATCCACGATTTCGTTTAAACAGCTGCCCCCAATGTTTTTTTTTTTTTTTCTTTTCAGTATTCGAGTTTCATAAAGAGTATTATTCAGAGGAGAAGAAGGCATTGTATTAACAGTTAACATTCTTTTAAGCTGATAAAAAGGTTATAAAGTTGAGAGATTCACGTTAGTATTTCCCTAAAATGTTTTTAAATAATTAAAACTATCTTTTTTGGGGTCGGGGGCTTCACCCAATTCGGTGTAAAACCGAAGTATCAGCCTCATCTTTGTGTGCCCTATGAAACTGCGAATAACTGAGATACTGTATTAGGCGTTATGTTATCTCCAAAACTAAGTGGGCGATGGAGTGACACGGGGATTATATTTGGCTTCAAATGTCATTTTATATATAACAAACCGCAAAATTAATACCAGAAGCGTCTTGAGATTTTTTTTTGTCGCGCAGTGTAATTAAATGAATAAATGAATTCTATTATTCAATCAAACTCATGTATTAATAAATTAATTTATAAATGAACGAAAAGATTAATGCATTTCAAATGAATTAATGAATTTAAGGAATAATTCATCAATTTAAGAATGAATAATTAAATTTATGAACTTTTAAATTTAGGAATACAAAAAAATGAATTAAATTAGTAATGAATGAATTTGTAGATGAATAAATGATTTTATGAAGAAAAAAATAAATCTAATGAATGAATTAATAAAGGATACCATAGGCAAAAATATTTATGAATAAATGAACTGATCAATAAATAAATTTAAGAACAAATAAACATATGAATAAATTAATGACCATCTAATTTTACAAATGAATTCATGAACGAATGAAAGAATTATTGAATGAATGAATAGTTACTATTAGAGATGGAACGAAGCGGCATTTGGCCGAAGCGCCGAATACCGAAGCTTCGGCCAACTAATAGCCGAAGCTTCGGCCGAAGCTTCGGCTGGCGCACATATTGAACTTTTTGGATTAAATGCATAATAAATGCTCAGAGTTTTATACTGTTCTCCATATGTTTTAGTATTCTTAGTATTACACAACATTTTCAGCTTACTGAGTGATTCTTTAATTAATTTCACTAATTAAAAGTTTTCTTGTCTTGTTTTGCTTTGTACTGCTAGTACAAGAAAAGACGACATTACTATTTTTGTACTGCAAATTAGTAGTAGGAAGCTCTACTTGGAACATGAAAAGCTCAGTCTGCAATTCAGTTGATGTTTTATAATAAAACAACTTGGGTGGATGTGTGCTACTAATGGACTGGACCCCTTCCTCATATTTTGATTTATACAAAAATAAATAAATAAGATGTAGCTTTAAGTTATGTATTAGCAATTACTTAACTTAATTTACTATATCCTGATATTGTTGTTTAGAATCTTGATCAATGAAATACATAATAAGATAATATACGTTGATAGATTAATGCATCTCTTTAAAAGACTGAAATTGTGTACCTATAAATTTCAAAACATATAAAATTTTAAAAGAAAGTAATTCAGGATGCATAATAGTTGCACATCTGCCCTTGTACACATAAGAACCATAACCATTGTTCAAAGTTTCAAAGCCAGAAATCATTGAAAAGTACTTAATGAAGTATATTTATATAGCTTTTATTTTAAACTAAAGTTTTTTTGAACAAATATAACGAAATGTAATATTTAAAAGAACATATTGTTAATAAATATTTTATTAATTATTGAATGCATTCTGGCTTCAAATGTTCAATACGCACATATTTTTAATTGAATATAAATTTCTGTTATGCTTCATCATGAGGAACAATTTTGAGTTAAAAAGACTATCTTTTATGATAATAATTATAACAGAAAATTTGCTGCATAAATTTCAGGCCGAAACAGCCGAAGCGGCCGAATCACAACTCGTGCTTCGGCCAAACCGAAGCTTCGGCAAAATGGCCGAAGCTTCGGCCCGGCCGAAGCTTCGTTCCATCTCTAGTTACTATGAATGAATTTATAAATGAGTTCATGAATGAATGAATAGATGAAAAATGAATATGAATTTATGACTGAACTAATGGAATAACACTGCGTGGCAAAATAAAACCTAAAAATGCTTCCAGTTTCATTCTTGCTGATTATGCAAAATGACTCTCTGAATCATTAAATGATCACCGTTTTAAACCATCACCAACGATTTTTTAAAGCAACATTCCCAGTGTTTTTTTTTTTTTTTTTTTTTTTTTTTCACATTTCGGTGAAAAACCAGAGAAAAAGTATTAGGCGTTATGCTATCTTCCAAAAGTAGTATATGGATGGAGATGGGGTTGTATTTGATTTCAAAATGTAATTTTACATAAGAATCAGCAAAATGTATGCCAAAAGTGTCTTGAGAAAAAGTTTTTTTATTTTTATTTTGCCGCTTAGTGTAATTAAATAATAACATGAATTTGTTTATTTCTTCATAAATTCATTTATGAGTAAATGATTTTTCGAAAGAATCAAAAGATGAAAATGACTTTATGCAAAAATAAATGAATTTCTAAGTGTCATATATGATTTTATAGCTTAAATAAATGAATTAATTTTTTAATGAACTTATGTATGAATAGATGTATTTATGAATTTATGCATAAAATAATGGATACATAAACTAATGAATGAATAAATAGAATTTACGAAATGAATACATGAATGAATGAAAAATGAATTGCGTAAATGAATTTATTCACTCATAAATCAATTTATGAATAAAATTTATCTGTCACTAAAAGATGAAAAGCTAAATGAATGAATAAATTTATGAATAACTTAATAAATGTATAATGGAATTCATGAATGAATCAGGGAAAGAATTTACAAATAAATGAACGAATGAATAAAAAGATTTATGAATTTATCAGTAAATAAGTTAATTGATGAATGAATGAATTCATGGAATAACAACTGCGTGGCAAGAAAAAAACCCTTATAATTCCTTTAACACCTTTCTTGTTGATTATGTAAAATGTTTCTCTGAATCCACAAATGATCAGTTTTTCCCATCACCCACTAGTTTTTGAAGAACCTCCCCCCCCCCTTTTTTTTTTCTTTTCAGTTTTTTAGTTTCGTAGAGTATTTTAATTTGGAGGAAAAGAGAGCTTTTTTAAGTGTCAATGTCCTTTTGAGGGGAGCTACGGAGGTTTAGAGAATCATGCTAGTATGACCCCTGAAATATTTAAATCAAAACTTTTTTCCCCCCACAATTCAGTGTAAAACTAGATTACTTGCCATACTCCTATGAGCCACTTGTCAGAAACTGTCAAAAACTGAGAAAAAGTATTGGGTCCTACTTCCAAAAAGGGGTCTGTGATGGGGGGAAAACAGGGGTCATACTTGGATTCAGGGGTTCATTTTAAATAAAAATCAGCAAAAATAATGTCAGAAGAGTCTTGAGAAAACTTTTTTGCCACGCACTGTGATTAAATGAATTGCTTTATTCATTCATTAATTTAGTTATGAAGGAATGAATTTATGAAAGAATGAATTTTTAGATGAACAACTGAATTTATGTATGAATACATGAATGAGTTCATTTTTTAACGTAATTATGAATAAATGTATAAACGAAAAAATAAAGTAACGAATAAAAAAATTTATGAATAAATAAATACATTACCGAACAACCAAATGTAAGCATACATAAATTTATGAATGATTTAAAGAATTTAAGCATGAATAAATGAATTTAGGAATGAGTGAATGAATTTAATAATAAATAAATGATTTTATGATTGAATGAATAAATTAATTTATGATTAAATTTATGAAAGAATGAAGGAATTTAGATACTAATGAATTAATTAATTTGTTAATGAAATAAATGATTTACGAAGGAATAAATAAATCTATGAATGAATAAATTATTTTAAAAATAAAAGAATTAATGAATAAATAAATTAATTTGTTCATTCACTCATAATTTTATCAATAAACAAATTGCATGATAAAAAATTTATGAACAAATGAACTGATGAATTTAAGAATAAATAAATGAATTAATGAACAGATGTATGAATGAATAGATGAATGAACAAATTAATGAATAAATGAAAAGATTTATGAGTTTATGAATAAAAAATTTATGAATAAATGACACTGCGAATGAAAAAAATATCTCAAAATGCTTCTGTGTGTGTGTGACACCATTTTTTCTGATAATATAAAATGCATCAAAATATGATCACCTCCCTCTCCCCTCCATCACTCACTCTTTTTTGGAAAAGCGCCCTCCAATGTTTTTTTTCTTTTTTCAGTTTTCGACCTTTTTATAGGCATTTTTATTTGGAGAGTAAGAGAGAATTATACTAGCCACTAATATTATTCTTAGGTAACAGAAGATAAAAGTTGAAAAGAATGAACATGTGTAACCTGTTGGGAGAATCTATGTTGGTGTTTCCCTTAAAATGTTTAAATACTAAAAGCGAAATTTTTTCTTTGAATTTTTTTTTATTTTCACCATAGGATGTAAAACTAGAGAATCGATCTCCCTCCAGTGAGCTCTCTGTCCAAAACTTTTCAAAACTGAGAAAAAGTATCGGGCTGTATCTCCAAAAAGGGGTGGGTGATGTGAGTAAACGGGGGTCTAATTTTGGTTTAGTTAGTCATTTTAAACCAAGAATCTGCAAAAATGTCAGGCCTCTTTGGATTTTTTTTTTTTTTTTGGCCGCGCAGAGGAATTAAATGAATAGATGAGCAAATGCATTTATGAATGAAATAAGATTATTAATAACTATTATTGAATAAATGAATTTTTTAATAAATGAAGGAATAAATTAGTTCATGAATGAATAAATTTAAGAAGGAATTATATAATGAATGGGTATAATGATGTGTTCATTATATTTTTTAATGAACACATCAGTTAGGGAGTGAATAAGTGAATTTATTTATGAATAAATTTATTAATGAATGAATGTTTTTATGGATTAATAAATGACATTATAAAGAAATAAGTGAAGCGAAAGGGTAATAATTGAATGAATGAATAAGTAATTGAATGAATGAATGAATAAATGAATAAGTGAAAAAAATAATATTTTTGGAATAAATGAATTTGAAAAAATGAGTTTATGAATGAGTGAATGAATAACTTCATGAATGAGTGAATGAATAACTTCATGAATTAATGAATGAATTGATCTACATGCCATATTCTCCAAAATAACAATAGCGATAAAACATTTTTTGTAAAGAAAATGTATTGAAAAATTATAGCTTTCTGAATTTTGAACTTTGAAATCAGGTTACTTTACACTTGAAGAAATCCTGTGCAATCGTACAAAAAATATCATTTCTACACAGGAAAAATATATTATAGCAGTGGTACATCAACACTAATTCATATCTTTAATAATTCGTAATTGAAAAAAAAATTTTTAAAAGCATCGGGCTAAAACATGATTGAACTGAAAAACCAACTTAAAATGCAGACTTAAGAAAATACAGCTAATCTATTTCAATGAGACACTGGATCCTATTCATTAGTGCAAAACACACAAGTCTTCTCTCATGACTTTCTGCTTCTTGCAGTGTGTTGAGCATTTTTACACTGATAAGGAGCCATCGTAGCATTGAAATAGCTATGCTGTATTTTCTTAAATTGTGCTTTATTTATGTTGGTTTTCACTGCAGTCACAATTAGTAAATATTTTTTAAAGTAGTATATTTTTCATTTCGTCCTATTTCACCATTTTGCTTTCCCATATCAACACTTTGTTGAGTCGTACCTTCACTAATGCACTTTTTAACTCTTCGTTGTAATGTAAACTGATAATAGGCAATAAATTTTTGGTGAAATAATGAATAAGTGCTTTTATTTATTTATTTCGTTACCCTATTTTTTGTAACAATAATAATTTTAAATTATTTCTCAAATAAGTATAATTTTCTAATATTTTAATTTATGAATCTTTTTTTTGTTTAAGTGTGAAATTTTAATACTTATTTTATCTAAAACAAGTATTTTAACAGTAAATGTTTGGAAAAACATAAGATTTTTTACTTCTTCATATTTTATTTGTATTTTAACATATATTAGCAACGAAGCTATCTGCTTTAAGTGAAATTTTGTATTGTCAAACTTTGTGGAGAAATGATTTCTTATTTTTTAAAACCTAAACAGGAAAGTAAATTTTGGTTAGGTTGCGAAATGTGATTGCTTTTGTCAAACGTACAAAGAAATATTTCAGCATTCCAGGTCATTTATTAAAATAATATTTAATATGTAGAGAGCTTAAAAATGTCAGAATTATACATATTTGCTATACAGTCAAATTCTTTTGAAAAACAATAAAAATAACGTAAAAAGTATGTAAAGTCTTGTTAAAGTAGAAACACTTCAGATCCGAACTTATCTTTAATTTCGTTATAAATTTACTATACTTTCCAGAAGTGATACGGTCGGAATTGAATCTAGTTTAATCCAAAATAACCTTATTAAAGTAGAAAAACTTCAGATCCAAAATTCTCTCTGATTTCGTCACAGACTTAATATTCTAAGTGATCAGGGAAACAACCAAAATTGAATCAAATTCAAACCGAAAGTCTTCTTAAAGTGGAAAAACACCTGATCTGAAATCTTTTATTTCATCACAGACTTAATAAAATAATCCGAACTGATCGGGGATATAACCGAAAACGAATCCAGTTCAATCCAAAAGTCTTATCAAAGTAGAAAGACTTCAGATCCGAAATTCTCTCTAATTTCTTCAAATTTATTTCCCGAAGTAATCAGGGTTGCAACTGAAATCGAATCCAGCTCAATTCCAAATAGTCTTATTGTAGTAGAAAGACTTCACATCCGAAATTCTCTCCAATTCCATCACAGACTTAATAACTATCAAACTGATCGGAAATACAACCGAAATCGAATCTAGTTCAATCCAAAATTGTCTTCATAAAGGAGAATGACTTCTAATCCGAAATTCAAATTTCGTCATAGACTTCATAATCTCCCGAAATGAGCAGGACGCAACCGAAAACGAATCTTTTTCAGTCCAAAAGTCTTGGAGAAGAAAGACTTCAAATTTGAAATTCTCTGTAATTTCGTCACAGACTAAATTTCCTGAGGTGATCGGGGACACAACCGAAATTGAATCTAGTTCAATCCGAAATAGTCTTAAAGTAAAAAGACTTCCAATCTGAATTCTAATTCCTACGCAGACTTAATAATCTCCCGAAGTGAGCGGGAACACAACTGAGATAGAATCTAATTCAATCCAAAATAATCTTGTTAGAGCAGAAAGACTTCAGATTCGAAATTCTTTCTAATTTCGTCGGAGAGTTAATTTCCTGAAGTGATCGGGGACACAACCGAAATCGAATCTAGTTCAATCCAAAATAGACCAACTCGAAGACAAATTCATATTTCGCACCGGAAACAAGATGGGCGTGTCGACGGAAACACAACCTTAAATCACACCCCATCCCCGATGTAGCTTCCCTCACTTCGCTTTGTTGCAAAAAAATCGGACATAAATCCCAAAATTCGGAACACAGATTGAGTTTTCAGCCTTATGGTAGAATTTTGAGAAACCTGTAATCTCGTGTTATTATATGCTAATGTCGCGCGGAATTGAGCCGTACCACTCCATGAAAAGAAGGCTCCGCATTGTAGCCGCTGAATGATTAATAGTTCGAAGTGGAAGTGGTAGTTGTAGTTTTTGGATTTAATTTTCGATATCCGTGGAAATAGAGATAAGATGAGGTGAATCCTACAGTCTTCTTTTGCACACTTTTTTTTTTCTTTTCAGTTTAGAGCTCATATTGGGGTTAAATAATTCATACTTTTCTTAAGGTGGATTTGCATGATGGGAAATTTCGAGTATTTTTTTTTGCAAAAGATCTCTGGGTTGAGTTGAAGTTTTTCTTCTAAAAAATACGCTTTTCACGCACTACTTATTTTTAAAATGAGGTTAAAAAGTGATGGTAGTGGGGGAAGAGAGTCATAAACTTTCTCTTGATGGTTTTAGAATAATTGTTGTGTCAAAAATTTATTAATGGAGCACTTTCGACAATGTTCAAGGTCTTTAAATTCGTCTTTCGGTGACGCTACTGACCTATATGAAGAAAAATGATTCACTATCAGCTGTATGTTGTAGCATTTAGTTTTGCATATGAAAGCCCCAGCAAAAGTAAAAGGTGTTTGACATAGAAAAATGAAAACAGTTCCGCTTTTAAAAAGAAAGTGGTTTCACTTGTTTGCAATCTTAGAAAGGTAAAAATGAAAACACAAGCGCTATAAATATAAACTTCTGTAACTATTTTTTAAAAAAAAAGCTTTGGAAAGAGAATATTTTTTTGAATTTCATATTTTGCCGAACACGAAATTTTTTAGCCGAAAATTTAAACTTCAAAAATAAGAAGTATTTCTTTTCTATTGTATCCAGATTTTCAAACGGTTACGATGGAGTTTGGGCAAGATTATTAATGAGTTTATTATAATCAAGTGCTTTCTTATGCCGTATTCACTAGAATCATATTTAAATTAAAACGAAAACCCGTAGCATAGGACGTGAGATCAAAGGTTGTCCGTTACCATATTATATGCAACATGCAAGTCCCATTTTTTTCCTAATATAAGTTAATAAAATGTTAAAAAATTGTAGACATTTTTCTCATTGGGTTAAAAGCCATCTTTGTTTACGACGTTGTCAAACCCAAAATCTTTCGGATCTTCCTACAGAGTTCAGAAATTTCAAATTCTTATTTATTTTGAACTGTACTTGCTTCCTAAGGGCAACTGAAGTTTATGTATGTATCAAGATTGCTTATTACTTTCACTGTGCAGTGGCTGGAGTTTGCTCTTTTTATTCGCTTTATTATTACGAGACAGCGAGTCGAATGATCTAGTGCTAATGCGTAACAGTGAAATTCACGAAAGCTAAATTACCGAGGAGAAGAAATATTTTATTTTAAATTTAACAATGAAATAATAGTAATAATAAAACTGACGTTTGGTTAATAAATTTAACACATTAATCTCAAGACTAACCAAAACAAATATATATTTGCGGATTGTGGGCATTTATTTTTCACGTGAGCAATGTATAAGCCACTCATTTAAATATTTTTACTTATGAACCAATAATCATGCGTGCGAACGGAACAATGCGTCACGCCGCTCCGCTGTAAAGACGTTAAGAATTGAATTTTTAAAAGGACAAGTGGTAAGAAAAAGAGAGACGAAGATATTGGGGGTGGCCAGGTGGAAGGAAAGGGAATGTGTTGTGGAATTTGGGCATCAAGCCATTATATAAGCTAAAAAAGTACGCCTTTAATATAAATGCTTTTATTTATTTATGTGATAATTCTCTTGTGATAATGGCGCAAAGCGTCAGGCCGCGGGAAGTGGGAGTATGCTGTAGATTTCCGAGGAGTAAATCATTACAAACCTTAAATATAAGTCTTTAATATATATGTATTTTACTTGTGTGAAGATGTTTGTGTGCTAACGGCACGAAGCATCAGGTCGCTCCTCTGAAAAGATGTTAAGAATATACTTTTGGATGATATGCGTGGCAACAGGCTGATAGAAGGCAATGATATAGCATTAGTTTGTTCAGATATTAGTTTGTTTGAACCGAAATAGCTCAGTTGGAAGAGCGGAAGGCTGAAGATCACTGATAGTTTGTTTATATGACCTTTTAAAACGCAATGTAAATATTTTATTGTTCTTGTTATTTTAATACTATACTGATTTTAAAACGTAACTTGCTTTATACAAATGAATATTTTAGAAAAGAACGAAAAAAAACTAGGCGACAACGCGATCGTGCAAGATATGTTTGTAAGAAAAATGGTAAAAAAGTGCTTCAAACTGAAAGCCCTATTGCACGACAGCATGGACTACAGGCACGTCGCTTTTAAAACGAGAAAACTTTGAAATAAAATATAAAAAAAAAACGTTTTAAATTTAAGGACTATTTCTGTCCGCTCATTCGCACTAAAAAGTATGAAATAAACTAAGTATTCGATATAGTGATTATAGTGTTCAGAAATTTCAGTTCATCTTATGTATTTATATTTACGTTAATGCTAAAGCAGTCAATATAATAAGTAATTCTTTTCTTGATTCTCAAAAATTCCAGCACATCTTGATATATTTATAGTTACGTTAATGCTAAAGAAGCCAATAAAGTTTAAATTAAAAATTTGATTTAAGAAATAGGCGGTATAGTAAAAGCTATTCGTAATAAACAGTATACCGCCTATTTCTTAAATCAAATTTTTAATTTAAACTTTATTGGCTGCTTTAGCATTAACGTAAATATAAATATATCAAGATGAGCTGGAATTGTTGAGCATTATAATCAAGAAAAGAATTATTTATTATATTGACTGCTTTAGCATTAACGTAAATATAAATACATAAAGATGAACTGAAATTTCTGAAAACTATAATCACGATATCGAATACTTAGTTTATTTCATACTTTTTAGTGCGAATCAGCGGACAGAAATACTCTTTAAATTTAAAAAAAAAAATTATATTTTATTTTATTTATTTTTTCCCCATGTAAAAATGCGGTGTGTATTTATTTATTCCTGTTCTTAATATGTCGCTTTTTAGGTTCAACAACTTGATTCAAGCTGGATATGTTTGGACTTGATATTATTTCTGTTCATTTTTGAAACTAACTTTAAACCTAAAAATACGGAAAGGTAAATGATTATTCCCTTTTAATCTTCATAACTTATTTCTTAAACAAGAATTTAAATGAACCTATTTGGAATATGCTTTAAATTTTCATTGTGTCTGCTTAAAAAAGGAGCGGATTAACAGAAACGAAGTAATAGACACACAAAAGTTCAAAGAACGTGCAGTTACAACCTCATTAATCGGGACTAATAGGGGATCCAGGTCGCCTGAATTCATGAAAGTGCGGATTAAACAAAATAATCTATGAATCGAGCCAAACTAGCAAACATTCAAGATACGTATTTCAAGAGGATGAAACATCAAAAAAATAAAATACAACCTTGCAAAAATACATTACTGCCGTAACTCGCATTTTATTTTTACAATACGTAGATCTAAATAGCTGTCCAGACTAAGCGAAGTCCGATTTAACGGGGTCCTCATTAATGAGGGTTTAATGTATTTATATAATAGAAAACATATACAAACATGGCTGCAGTCATCGGTTGCAAAAACTTTCAGTTTGTCAGAAACAAATTCAAATTTTTTTATTTTGATTCCTTTCAAATTTAACGTTTAGTGCGTTGCGCATAAGCTCCTCATAAAAGCCTTTTCATGAATGAAACCATAAGTAACTGGAAGAGCATTTTGAAGTGCAAGCAACAAAGTTGAACCTGGTTACAGCTCCCGATTGTGAAAACCAGGGCTGCGGAGTCGGAGGAAAAATGGTCGACTCCGACTCCGGGATTTTAAAACTTTCGACTCCGACTCCTGCTTTTTTTTAATTATTTTTTTACCCAAATATGAAGACGGAAAAACCCTAAACAATGGTTGAAATATTAAGTCCATTTTAAAAAGTTTCATTTTTATTCATGGTCGTAGCCAGGACTCACTTTAGGGGGGGGGGGGATAGCAAGCTGGAGTATCCCAGTCGGAGGTCATGAGAGGTCATTGTGACCTCTCAAAAAGTTCAATTTTCTTAAGAATTCTCGCAGGTAATTTCACCACATATATCTCAATTCTCGGAGGTCACTGTGACCTCCCAAAAAGTTCATTATCTCCAGAGCAATAGACAAGTGCCGCTCTTGTCATTTGACTCCGTACAAAACTAATCCTTTTCTTGTTAAATGGCCAGACTTTATTTTAACACATTGCATTTTTGCTGCAAGGACCCGTCATTTGAAGCCCTTTTTAATGATCCTAGATGCTTAGGATTTGGATATTGGACGCTGAAAACTTGTATCTGTTAGTTTCAAAGATATGTTTTCACCTCCATAAAATTTCATCCAAATCGGAAATGGTTGGAGTCGGAGTCGACATGTTTTTCAGCGACTCCGACTCCTTTGGTCCAAAATCAGTCCGACTCCGACTCTTCGACTCCGCAGCCCTGGTGAAAACTTTTAATTTGTCAGAAGCAAACTCAAGCTTTTTTGTTCTGATT
The DNA here is from genome assembly GCA_038373865.1 of Uloborus plumipes. Classification (NCBI taxonomy): domain Eukaryota; kingdom Metazoa; phylum Arthropoda; class Arachnida; order Araneae; family Uloboridae; genus Uloborus; species Uloborus plumipes. The sequence continues at coordinate 37,198 of JAXGGA010006155.1, forward strand.
AATTTCCAAATTTAAACGTTTAGTTCTCTGCATATAAGAGTCTTGTAAATGCATTCTCATGAATGGAGCCAAACACAACTTATTGGGATTTTGAAGGATTTAATAGGATTTTGAAGTACAAGCAACGAAGGTGAACCTGGCTACTGTCCTCTATTGCGAAAACTTTTAATTTGTAAGAAACTAATTCAAATTTGTTTTGACTCTTTTCCAGATTTAATATTAAGTTTGGCGCACATTTGTCAGAAACTAATTAAAATTTATTTGTTTTGACTCATTTCCAAATTCAATGTTTAGTTCGCTGCACAGAGCACATTTGTCAAAAACTAATTCAAACTTATTTGTTTTGACCCATTTCCAAATTTAACGTTGTATTCTCTGCACATTTGCCAGAAGCTAATTCAAAATTACTTATTTTGACTCATTCCCAAATTTAACGTTTAGTTCGACCCTCATAAAAGCCTCCTCATGAATGGAGTCAAAAATAACTTGAAGAGCATTTTGACGTGCAAGCAACGAAGGTGAAAATTCTGTCCAGATGTCCGACAGCGGAGAAAGGGGCGAATGGACAATGGTGCACCGCAACTGGACATCGGAAGTCCTTTGGTGTCCACCAGACCATTCCCCGTTGTGGCCACTCACACTTCAGCCACCAGTGTTTTGTGGAAGGGTTGAAGCGGTCAATGACACTGGACAAATGCTCAAGTGTCCTTGAAGAAGTCGAGGACAGAAGTCACTTTCACTGCTGGCCTGTTCGGTCTTTTTGCTGAAATCGTTTATTTCACCGTATTGAGGTTGTGTATCGGTATATACCGCACCACAGCAGCGAAAGTGATACCACTTGAAAAAACAGCATCGGAGAAGATCTAAGGTTTTAGGCAATATTTGAGTAATTTAGTGTCAAATATTATAATACGCGGGAAAAAATGAGATCTTTACGGTTTAGTTTTTTTTATTATTATTTTTTTTTTTTTTTAACAACCTACATGCAAAAATTTCAACCATATTTGAGGTAATTTGAATTTTCATCCTCATGTCTATTTTTTTCTGGATTGTGCGAGAAGTAGAATTAACTGTATTAGGCCATGGGTGTCCATATGTAAACTTTTCGGGCGGGGGGGGCTCAAATATTTTCCACATCTGTTTGGCAGGAACAGCGTGATATTTTTCCGGCTAAAAGCAATTTCAGTATGGATTTGAATTATTAAAAGTTGGCATTTTTACTACCTTATTTATTATTTTTTATGTCTTATTCATGAAAAGCTGAAAAAGAGATGTTTTTATATTTTTGCCAAAACATAAGGAAGCACATATTTTTAAGGGAAGCTTGAGCCCACGCTTGTGCCTCATCCCCCCCCCCCCCCCATCTGGACGCAATGTCTTTGGCATAATCTTGAAAAAATTTAAACAGTTATAGCTAAGTTATTTGAATAACACAGAAAACTCGTAAAAAATAACTAGGGCAAAAATTAAGGTCAAATGACAAGTTTCAGTTAAATCGTAGTCGTAAAACTAAAATCTCAGTTGCAAAGTACAACTAACCACTACTTATCTCGAACCATGAGTTGGTTGGTACTACTGCTGGTCCATGCATAATGACTGGATAAACTTTTAGAAGCAAATGATACAGATTACGCCTAAATTGCATGGAATGTTTTTCTGCTAAGCCACACTGCAAAAATAAAATTACGAAACGTATAACAGTTTCCTTAAATACTTAAAGCGAAATTATCTTAATATTTTTCGCACACAGCAATTTTTTCGTCGATGAACCAGGGGAAAAGGGCGGGCAAATTCACATCATTAAGTGCACTGAAACAAATACACATTTACTGCTCGGTCGTGTTTACCGGGTTTTGGGTGGGGTGAGCTCGTAGAAGTTGTCGAGAGATCTGAAAATGTCGACGCAAACCGAATCGAAGGGGCGGCGCAGGCACAACTTCGAAAGACGCCGAATGTGATTGCCTCTAATGACCTCGGGTAGGTTTGCCACTGGGGTCTTGGCGACTAGGGGCTTAAAAGTTTGCATTTTGATGCACCCTGAGAAGTTTCATCTCGCCAATATCAATGTTTAGAACAGTGGCTCCCTAAACTTGTGTGCAGCGACCCCCCGGGGTCCCCTGGAGTTAGCAAGAGATCTATATAAATAAGAAAAAAAATTGGGGGTCCACAAGATGCAAATAGGGGTCTTGCTGTTGATGCACTAAATTCAATCCCCCCCCCCTCTTCTTTTTCCCTTGTACACCTATGTTATGTTCGGATATTAGCTTATTTAAGTTTTGTGCCATTATTTGAATGTATGAACAAACATGTTACGTTTTTCTCCTTATCTGTTTTCTTTAAATTTTAGTTACACTACATCAAAACTGTCGAGCTGAAACTTTAAGAAATCTGTCAGACATTTAAGAAGTTTTTGATTGTTTAAAAAATCAATATTAAAAGAGCCCTCATACTGTTGGTTAAATTTCTGATTCATCTGGTCATATTTTCATTTTTTTTTTTCATCTTTAGTTTTAGAACGACTCCTAGGAAAGGGGTCCGCAGGAGACTGGAAAACTAGGTATGGGGGTCCACGGAGCGAAAAAGTTTGAGAACCTCTGGTTTAGAACATCAGAAAAGAAAAATGTTTTGCTAAATTGTATTGGTGCTTTGGAAAACATTGTTTTGTTATTTTCACAACTGTTGATAGATCGAGGAAGAAAGTGGGTACATTTCGTAAGTTGAGTAAGTACTAGGTAACTACAAATTTGGTAAAATGGAATGTTTTACTTTCGCGTGAAAAAAGCTTAATTTGTTGAGTATTCGTCGCAACAGTATGGGGGAAAAAACTGAATTGCATTCAGCCCTCAATTTGCCCCCATTTGAAATTTAAAAAAAAAGGTCCTCTGTCTGAAATTTAAAAAAGGACCTTGGTCGTAGAAAACTGAATAAATGAAAGATAGTGGTGAGTCCCAATTTTTCTTTTTATTTTTTTTAAATCTATTTCACTTTTTTTATTTTATTACATCCATACACAGGGTATTTATAATATCTACACTGCTACTTACGCATATTTCGTAGATTTGAGAAGATTTAGACGATTTTCCACATCACACAACACACCAAAAGTTACCTTTTGGGGGGGGGGGGGGCGTTTCCCTCTAAGTCTTAATAAGGACAAACTTATTTTAGAGTTGGGAATACGTGTTAAAATCAATAGTTTTGAGGAGCTGACCCTCAACTTCACCTTCCCTTCACCCCTGGGAGTTTTTCTTTCTTAGACAAGCACGGATACAAGGGGGGGCGATGGGGCGATAGCCCCCATCGCCCCCCCCCCCCTAAAATAAAGAAAGCCAAAATAAAGAAAAGCCAAAAATAAAGAAAATAAGAATATTGAGCCAAAAATAAAGAAAAGAAAAGAAAAGAGAAAAAGAAAAAAGGAAAAAAGAAAGAAACAGGCACTTACCAAAAATGTAAAAAAAAAAGTAATTTTCTACCTTTCTAGGAATGAGGGATTTATTATATTTCTTTTCTGTTCCTGTGGAACTGAAATTTGGCACCATTTTCAAGACAGCGCCGATAAATTAAAAGTCTCTACAGGCAGAAATGCAAATGATAAAAGGAGAAGGGTTATCCTTCGCCTTCGAATGCATACATTCTGAGTCGCCGATTTCTTGACGCCCGTCATCATATGGAGGGACGCCGTCTATATGACGTAACGAAAATAAGCACGATTTCAAGTGGTCTTTTTAGTCTCCTTTTGGAGTCAGTAGAACTGAGCAACGTTCCTAGTTCGGTTATTACTTTCTTGTTTATGCGATTTTATGGAGAGGTGGCTTAAAACAAGGAAAATGTAGCAAATCAAATATATCATTTGGACCTGAGCCACTTTTATCAACTGAATCACCGTTAGTATCCATTGAATCGCCTTCAAATACAAAAAAGACTAAAGGTCAGTTCTGTTTAGTGTAATGCATGGCAGGGCTTCCCAATCTTGAACTATTCAAAGAGAAAAATTTCTGAATTTGCTGATTGAAATTCCCAGTCACCTGCATACTAGGACAAGATTTTCTAATGAAATACTTCACTACTGTGTAGAAATTTGTTTACTCATCAGCCAAAATTTGCCAAAAAAGGATGTCGCAATACTTCAATTCCGGGCACCTCTGAATTTGTATGCAAATACAATTGTTATACTACTAATATAAACTACAGTAGCTATGCTAAAAACCGATGTAAGCAAGTGATGATGTGTTTATTTTTTTTCTCTTCCCTCGTTCTTTATCTCTGCAGATTAATGTCAAGGATTTCTCGGTCCATATTTTTTTTTAATATTTTAATTGATCTGAATTTGCAAAAGGCATAACATTTAAAAGGTTTTGTTTGATTACTTTATTCTCATATTTCTGCAGTCTCAGTACCCATATAAGGCCTCGTAATGCAGAATTTTGTATCTATTTTTTAAAAAATTTCCCGGGGGAGAACCCCTCCCCCCCCCTTCGATCCCCTAAAATTAGGGATATTCTACTCTCCTTCATTTAAAAGAATTAAATGAATTTCCCCTACAAAGGTCATTCTTCTTAAAATATTTAAAAAAAACACAGAAAGCAATAGCATTGGAAGAAAAAAAACATAAGCGGGAGGGATCAGCAAAAAGAAAAAAGCCCATCAACATGCACGCATACGTATGTTTGTGTTTTTATGCTTCTTTTTTTTTGGGGGGGGGGGGTATACGTGCCATTTTTTAAGGGGGCTATATATATGTATATATATATATATATGAAGGTAAAAAAAAATCAATCACCCACCCCTTGAAAAGTTTCTGGATCCGCCCTTGTTCTTAGACGCCATTTTCAGTTTTATATTTTAGCACTATCTACATACCTTTAATATTTTGCAGATGAGGGAAATCCTTCATGATAAGGTTCCAAATGAAAAAAGGAATTATGATCAAATTTGAATAAATGTTTTTAAATAAATTTTGTCAGAGCAATTTTTTCAACACCCAGTATGCCGTAAACACTGGCTACTTTTACTTTTACAGTTTTGGCACATTTTTTTTTTTTTTTTTTTTCTAAAGATGCAATGCTCATTTTTAACTAAGTTCGACAGTACTGCGAACTTGGGGCTGTTTTCTAGAGGACACTGTTGAAATTAATTTGAAAACTGATATCTAAAGGTTAGCAGAGAGCGTTGATTATTTTTAAAAGTTTGGGCCAAAGCAGGATCCTATGGCCAAAGCAACCCACGTTTACGGTATTTGAAATCGCAAGAAAAAAAATAGTTGATTTTGATGTGCTTTCTTGTATGTTGGAATACCTAATACAGGGATAGACTCCATAATCTTTTCAATTTATCGATCATTTATAAAAAAAAAGAAATATTCTTCGCTTGGCCAAATCTGGCAACCCAGACGTCCCAGCCGAAAGGTCAAGTGGGCAGTACCCAAGATCATCACCTAGGCCGTTCGATGGAACACCTAACTAATCCACCCCAGAAGAACTCCCATCGTTTTAAGCTTCCTAATTCCGTTGCTCATTTCACCAACAGAAGCTACTACCACACTTACGCGTTTCCTACCATCAGCAGTTATTTTCTGTTTACAGTTTTAGTTGCCCAAATCTTCATCATAATAACAGCCATGGAAAGAACCAAAATCCTGCATGTAATGCTTTCGAAATTACACTTCTTAGAGCGGATGTTTTTCTGCTTCATTAAGGGTAAAAATGGCCACTAATGCAACCTTTGTTTGCATGAGATTACAATTAGGAAGGCTGCCGAATCAAAAATAGTCGTATTTTCGAAGATAGATAACCTCGCTGAAAGATTTATTGCTGTCTGTCAACAAGTCGTTTTTAATAAAAAACCATTAAAGTTATTCGTATAAAGCAAGAACTTTCACTTCAAATAAATTTTCACTAAACTTCATGATTTATACATTTTCAAGTTCTAAATGTCCCAAATGGTTTTTATGAATCATTTACTTGAGCATACTTCAACTTGCATACATATTTATAATGGCAGCTAGGCAAAAAGAATATCATTTATAGCCAATAACAAATACTACATTAAATTATCTTTTACTGAATATAAAATGTATATACAATTTAAGATAATTGGGCGTTTCGCTGCTTTGCTTTGAAGACTTCAGACGAATAATTCTGAAGTTCTGAAGTCGACACCTTATTAGTTTGACAAATTGAAAGCTCTACCGCATACAAGTGAAGTGAAGTGAAGCTGGAATTAACGAAGTTGAACGTAACTATTATTGTTTCAATTTCGGCACTTTCTCTTTTTCTTTCATCTTTTTATTATTATTGTTATTAGTTCACAACATACATAAAAATGAAATATTCTTATTCATTCTGAAAAGAATGTATTCAGAATAATTTAATGTATTAAGAACAATAAGCTCTGCCTTTAGTCCTTTATCAGCTCACCAAATGGAAAGCTGTACCGATTGCAGCTGAAATTAACAAAGTTGGATTAAGTATATTGTTGATTTCAACATTTTTTCTCTCTTTTTTAAATAATTCAGAGCTTGCATGAAAATAAAATTGAAAAGCATTTCTTTTTACTACTTCCCAGAAAATTACTGCAGTCCATAATGATCCTTATGAGCTGGACAAATCGAAAGCTGCACTACATGCTGCTGAAATTAACAAAGTTTGGAAGTTTCAAGTAACTATTTTTGTAATTGTTATGTAAAGATCAAGGATCCGACCACTGATTCATCTGACACCGACCATTTCGTGCAAAAATTCCTTTTGGTGAACTCCTTTTGCCAGTCTGATTTTTACCTGATTGCTTTAAAATAAAAAAAAATTAAAAAAAATCTGGTTTAGATAAACAAATTAATAATAAGAACAATAAAAGCAACATTTGAAGGATTCTTTTCCGTTGATCCCATAATTATAGCATACCTAAACTTCATAATTTTTAGTATTGGCAATAATTGATGGGTGCATTTATGTTTGACACTTTTTTTGCTACATTTCATATTTTTTCGTAAAAATTGGACAGGATATTGCACTCATTTGATTTAATAACATGTTTTTCTGAGATTTACTTACAACTTAGAAGTACGACATTTGCTGTTACATTTACATATTATTGTAGGGTAAATGATAAGAAAAAATGTTGCAATGATAGCAATAAAATATTTCGTAGTTTTATAACACCTAGTACACTTTTTTGGGGAAAAAAAAAGAACCACGATTTTTTTTTCTTCCCCAATTTTAATGACGAGCAGAAATGTCATCCGAAGACTTGACCTAGCTAACATTCTCAATCAGCTCTTCTTTCAAACAAGTTTTTTTTTTTTTTTTTCAAAATCGGTTAATCCGCGCTAGAGTGCCAGAGACAGATACACAGACGCTTGAAACTTATAACCCCTTCTATGTTTCGTTGGGGATTAAAAATTAGACTTAAGACTATGATTGAAATTTTTGCTCATATTCAAATAAATTTTATCGTCATACTGTACAGATTGTTCCATTTTTTGGTTTCCATGTTCTTGACTTGAATAGCAATTTAAATCCTAGAAATATTGAGTTTTCCAAATATTAACTAGCGGGAAGTGGGAGTGAGAGAAAGCGATGCAAAAGCGTGGTTATAATCTGGTACCGCCAATAAAAACGACCTTTTACCAGCGATCTTGAAGTGAAATTGTTTCCCTACCAAAATAAATGAACGAAACCCAATTTCGACTAAAAGAGTTTCGAATAATCGAAGTGCTACTGCATTACGCCCATTTTATAATTGTTTTTAATTTTACAACGTGACAAAAATCCTAAAAGTTAATAACAAAAATAGTACACATTTCCATCTTACCCCACATCTTACATTTCATTCTTAGAGTTTTGTGGAGTTTATCACTATAATGCTCAGTGTTTCTGTATAGTTTACCCCTCCAAAATGAATTCGATCATTCTAAGTAGCTGTCACTAAGTATTTTCCCACCTTGGAAAATCGCTAGCTATGTTTCTGGAAATTACTATTGTTTAAACTAAAACTTTAATTCAAAAGTTTTGAAACTAGATTCTTTAAAAGATTATTGCATACTGTTTGTCCCATTTAAAGCTATCATTAAGATGCAACAGCCGGAAAAGCGCTCATGAGAAACAAACAAAAAAAAATAATAATAATAATAATAAAATAAAAACAAAACTAAATTTCCAAATTTAGATTTTTTTTATTAAAATTAATTTTTTTACTAAACTTTCTTTTTATTTTGTTCGTTCGTTGATTTATTTATTTACTGAAAATCAACTTTCATGAGTTTCTTAGTTATCATTTTATTAAATTATCTTTGAATATTTTATTCTTTTATACATAAATGCAAGTTGAAGAAATTGTAAGTAGTACACGGAAAGAAAAAAATAAAGAACGAAATGAAAGAACAAATAAAGAAAAAATTTCCCAACAATAAAATCCTCATACATGAGCTTTTTGGAGCGTTGTTAAGTGAAAAAAGAAAAGTGTTTATTAAATGAAGTAAAAATTGTTCATTACAAAATATTCATCGTATAACAAATATTTTAGGAAAGTACGTTTTTTTATTTAAAAAAAAAGAAAAAAAAACATTTGCAGAGATTCTGTTGTGGAGCTTAGAAACAAATAGACATGATGTAGCACTTTTCAAATTGCAATTTTCAAAACAAGACAAATTTCAAAATTTTATTAGTGCTAAAATTTGCGTTAAATAACAATTGTAGACTGCTTGCTCTAAACCTCTGCTGATTTGGAATGCTTTAAAGTAATTTTTAATTTTTATTTTCACTTTAAATGCTGCCATACATTGAAAAAATCTCAATTCTTATCAATAATGCAGTTCTACAGTTTTAAACACCAGTCGTATAGGAAAAAGGGTGGTCCCCGGGTCTGGACCCCTCCCTTTAAGCTCAAAATTAAATTTCAAACATGAAAGTTAATGTATTCTTTTCTGTTTAAAAAATCTCTTTTTGTTTATTCAATTCTATGCAGTTATGATTGGGCAAAATTTAAATAAAATTCTGATTGCCTCTCTTTGCAATTTCAAACATTAGATTTTGATTTTCCCAGCCTATTGAACAAGTTCCTTAAGGAATTTCTCGCTACGCCAATGAACCACTCATAAATTGTAGGAGAAAGAATATCAAGTGTTTAAATTTAAGGTCAAGGACATGAATAAAATTTAAAAAAAAAAACTTTTTGTAACGCATTCACAGAATTTTAAAGTAAAAGTGACCCAGGAAAAATTTTCTTTTTCAAATTCACTTCTGAAATTTTAACGTGTTATTATTCATATTATTAAAGTTTTACTTTCTCTCTGCTAATTACATGTTTTTTAATATTTCCCATCGTTATTCTAGACATGAAGTTTTTTCTTTTTAATTTTGTTCTGCAATTATGTCCTAACAATTGCTTTGGTATGAAATAAAAATTTAGCAACAATTTTCCAAGCATTGAAAGCTTGGAACCGATATCTCGTAGAGAAAAAAGAATAAAACTTTTCTAGAATTGTAGCGCCATCTATCGAGTAAGAATCAAATCTCCACTTATCGGGAAAAATAACGCGCGGATTCGAATATTGCGTTCTTCGCTCCTCGGATTCACTCATTTTCTCATTTGTTTAGTTGAAATGACATCGTAATAATATTTCGTTATACTTTTTTTTTTTCGAAAAAAAAAATTGATAAACATTATTTTGAAACAGAAAAACAATTAAGCGAATTAAAATGTTCTAAACATTAAATGTATTTTTTAAAAATCTTTCTACTTGTCAAATAAGTTTTTTTTTTTTTTTTTCATTAAATCTAAACTTATAAGGCTTCCCTTTGAATAAAATTTATATGTCAAATAATCGTGCAGGTAAAATTTTATTTCAAGAGTGATTTTCTTTTTGGGACCTTTCGTTCTAAAACACCAAAAAATTAAACGTTTAATTTGAAAACTCGTCTTTCTAGTACATTTAAACATTTTTTCCAATACAATTACTCATTCCGATTGTTTAAGGTTTATTTACGAAACTATTTTACAATGAGCAGTATCTTATTCCGTAGTAAAACTTAAAACTTAACAAGTAACACAATTCCCAAAAGTTTTGGTTCTACGATGATAGAAGACATTGTTTTATTATTGCTTTTATATACGAAAAGGGGCGAAAAATAGTTACTTTATCCGTAAAATTTATTAAAATTAAATCTATTCAATGAATTTGATAGGTTTTTCAAATAAATTTTGTCTAGTTTCATGATTTTTTATCGGCCAATAGCATTTCATTAACAAGAAAGAGGAATACAGTTCAGCTTCCGATAATCAACTGTGTTTTAAAATCATACCATGTTTCAAAATTGGAAAATATGATAAGCAGCAAATTGCTTGAATAATTTCCAACTTATTAACAATAAGCTTCATTGCGAAAATTATGCCTACAGCCACTCTACGGAACTACTTGTATACGCACTAAACAAGCGTTTCTTGGTTAGTTTTCAATTTATAGGACAAAGTCTGAATTGTCTACCCTAATTTACATAAAATAAACTATTAGCAAATAAACACATCAAAAAGATATTGAAGAAGTAAGGTATACCCCAGGTACTGCAGACTTTCAAATAATTGAAAATACTTTGAAAACATTATCTCATTTCATTATTAAATAATTGCTGGGTTGTTTGTAAACTTGTAAATCCTTAAAAATTTTATCGTTCACTAAATTTCTTCTTGTCTCAAAATCACTTCTCTATCAAATTGATTTATCTTTAATCGTTATTATTTTTTTTCTTCAAATATTACATTATCGCACTCGCTTCAATTTTTGTCCAATTAATTAATTTAACGTAATCATGGGTGGATTTCACGAGTTCTAAGACTTTAAAAGGGGTACTTCACAGCAGGCAATTTTAAATGTTCAAAAGTATTTCATAAAGAAAAAGTTAAGTTTTCGAAAGAAAGAAAATATCTCACAGAATCAGTATATAAGTTATGAAATAAAAAAAAACTTGCTGCATAAAACCTGTTGCATTATACCTTATCTTTATAAACAAATTGATCAATTTCATCAACAAAACAGTATTTATGTGAATTTATCTCTTCTAATTAGGGTTAAGTAATTGATTATCGACTATAGAATAGCTTGAAAATCAAATATAAACATTTATCAAAAGTCTCTTTTTCACCCCACCTCAGTTTGTATTCAATTTCAAGAATTTAAATCAGACATAAAATAGTTGGAAAACATAATCCTTCGTTGAAGTATTATTTCTTGACGTAATAACAAACTTCTCAATGGCTTAGAAACAAATTCAATTACATTTGAAATTAACGTAATTCGTTTAACCATTTCAAAATCATCAATTTAAAGTGGATTTGAGCGCAAAAAGTGTGCAAAAACTAAATACAGCAAGCTTTGCTTTCCTGACAGCACAATGTCAAAACATGTCATCGCTTCTCAACAATAGCAACAACCAAAATGCAAAATGCACACACATCAAGTTGAGAATTTAAAAAGTTTTGACCCGAAGGAATACGAGATCTGTGCCATAGACTAGTAACGATTTGCATGACAATATTTCTAAATATTGGTTTTGATAAAAAGTTGATAATATTCCTATTCTACCCATGCCTAAAAAATCATCTGACTACACTTCCTGTCATAGATGGTTGGAGCTTGAAGAGGGTATCCCCGTCTATTCCATGGAACACCCCGCAACATTTATTCCCCTGTGCAAAATCGGACACGCGAGCGCGGAGGGGAGGAAAGAATCGTCTGCTTCCCCCCACAGCCGGGGGGCAGGGAGGAGTCTGATATTCATGAGGGGTATGAAGGGGGACAACAAAAAGAGGGGGTCTTTTAAAAGTGTACGCCGCGAGAAGCCGGTTTCAGTAGTTCGCAGATCCTCAAGGTGGACGGAGGTACGCGTGGTTGTTGCTTGTGTTGAAGATTCGTTCCCGCGTGTTGACAGTTCAGTTTCAGTGCGGCGATTTCCGAAGTTCGTTCTTTTGCCGTGAAAGAATTTATATTTCTACGAACATTGACTATTTCGTTTTAGACTTGAGAAGAATGTTGGTGACATATCTTGTTTGACTTGTGTTTCGGACTAACGTGATTTTTTACGGAAAATAACTAGTTACCGCAGTTAGATCTTCGAAGAATTACGCATTGTTTATTGACTTAACTTTTTCATTCGGAATCTGAAAATTTTACTTGGAGAATCAGGAATTTTTATAGAACTATTTTAAGAATGTTTCTTGGAAAACTAACGACGAGAACTGTGTGTTAGTTGAACTTCAATTTATATTCTATTGGACATTTCAAAGGACATTTTTCTTCAACAAAATGGCATCACTAACGCTTCTAAACGGCACAGAGAGCCTCATGAACGGAGACTACTACCTCGTCCCAACTTCCAGCAGTCACGGCATCAACAGCACATCACCCAACAGCCTCCTACAGCATTCCCCACCCACCACAACAATGAGCAGTACAGCACAAAGAATCGCACCAAAACTGCCCAACCACAGGTATAACAACTCCAACAGCAATCTACCACAGGACTGTGCAGACCTCCTACGCTGCAAAAGGAGAATACAACTGGGACAACTGCCCTCGGCCAGCAAAAGCATAGGGGGCCCCCAGCCAGCAGCAGTAGCCAGGAGGAACGAGCGGGAAAGGAACAGGGTCCGACTGGTCAACATGGGGTTCGCCACCCTCCGACAACACGTCCCACATTCCACGAAGAACAAGAAGATGAGCAAGGTGGACACTTTAAGATCGGCTGTAGAATACATCAAGAGGTTGCAAGAGCTCCTGGGAGAGACGGGCCACCAGGGGATGTCCTCCGCAGACGAGAATTCGTATCCGACGGGCGGCCAGTCGTCGACGGGTTCCCCGACGCCCAGCCTCTGCTCCGAAGCATCCTCGCCGTACGACGTGACGCACGGGGATGAGGAAGACGAGCTCATGGACTTCACTTCCTGGTTCTAATTCAGTCAGGTAAGAAGATGTTTCGAACAAGTATATAATTTTCTCTTTTCAAAATGTTTTTTACCCATACCCAGTGGGTAATTTTATCTAGTATTTAACAAATATAATTTTCTCTTTTCTTTTTCTGTTGTCAAAGAGGATTTTTCCCACACCACATCGAATAATTTAATCTAGTTTCTAAGTACAATTTTCCCTTTTTTCATTTACTCTTATCAAAATGAATTTTTACCCGTATGCATTGAATACTTCTATTTAGTTTCTAATAAGTGTCATTTTTATTTTCCCTTTCTCTTAGTAAAATGGATTTTCACCTATATATATTGAATAAGTTAATTTAGATTCTAACAAATATAGTTTTAATTTTCTCTTTACGGATTTTCATCCATATACATTCAATGATTTAATTTAGATTCCAACAAATAATTTCCCTTATCAAAATGTATTTTACCTGCGCACTTTGAATAATTTAATATCTAACATGAAACCACTTTGAATTAACAATATTTTTTCTTATTTCATAATGAATTTTTTTTTAATTTTGTTAAAATATTAGTCCTGAATTTAAATCTAATATAAATCGAATCGAACTGCATATAACATTTAATTGCGTATTCAGTCAGAAAATGTATTACAACTTTTGTGCTATGAAAAAATTGTAGTAACGGTTTTTTCCTGATTATATGAATTATTGGTGAATTTTTATGTTTTGCTTCAACAATAAATTGCTTTAGAAATAAAATATCCAAAATATTAGTGTAAAAATTTCATCCATTATCGATACATTCAACTATTTTTGACATTTTGGTTATGATATTATTCTTGTATTTTATAACTGTTGACGTTGCATGTGCTTTAAGGACATAGTTAATGAATGTACAACAATACTTTTCAATGAATTTGAATGCTATTTTTAATTCCAAATCTTAACAGTCATGAAACTTTCCTTACCCTTTAGTAACGTCATTCAAAAATAATGAACTAAAAAAAACACTTAGATTTATTTACGTATTTTGTTGTTTCGTTGCTTCTAAGTTTTCCGCTAAGAATTTATTCGTTCAATATTTTAAAAATACTATTTCCCCTTTGTGGTTTAATATTTAATATGTTTCTTGTAGTAAGCATGCAAAATCATTTACTAATTTTTAAAATATAATGAATTTTATTTTGCAATTAAAATTTTAAATATCATATGAAACATTTCGTGAAAAATTAAGAAAAACATCAAAATGTTTTCTGAGTTTTATCTATAATGCTTGTAACGAAAATTGATTACCTTTTTTCCAACAATTTAAATATACGTTGCAAAACATTTTAAATGTGGTGGAATTTTCAGCTATGTTTGCTGATGTTATAAAAGTATTGAACAATATTTTTTTTTTTTTGCTTCATAGCAATTTATCGAAAGTTTTTCCAAAAGCAAATGTTATTGAAGTTGATAGAAATTTAGATTAAAATAATCAGCTATTTTTCTTAATTTTTCATCACACACGCTTTATTAGCTATTCAAAAGCTTTACACTTCGTTAAATTTAATTTTTCGTCATCAATAAAATTAGTTTTTCCAAAAACTAATACACAAAAAATGCTCTAATCAGATGTGTGATTATAATTACTTCGTTTTAATGGTATTTGATAGTATAATAATTCATTAATTGGTCTATAAATTTGAAAATACGACTAGTCCTGTTTAAAAAATAATTTTAACTAAAATGTCGTATGCAGATATCCATTGAACCTTTTATTTCACTTAAAAAATATTTGATAGGTTTATAATTCATTAACTACTGAGTAAATCATTAAAAGTCAGACTACTAATGTCATTACAAATCCGGTTCAATTGCGACTGAGAAAGGAAAAAAAAAAACTACAACTTTGATTCTACTATTCAATGGAAGGCTTCCCTACATAATTAAAAGCGTCGTAATAAATTTCCCCTAATAAATTCCTCCGTAATACTCGCATAAAAGCGGGCACTGTGAACGCTCTTTTCCATTATCTCCAATAAAAGGCAATCCTTTTATAGCGGAATAAGAAAAGTAAAACACTCGGGATTATCTCGCCGCAAAAGACGTCGTTCCCTTTGGGGCAGCGATAAACAAAGTCCAGTGTCTTCATTTGGACTTAAAGCGCAGATTGGTCGCTTATAATAAGTCGTGTTGTGAGGCGAATACACGTTACAATCGTAAAAAGTAAGTCTCGAAACAATTAATGTCAGGCGAAAGAGGAAGTTGTAGTCACGAAAGAGAGGATTTTTTTTTTTCTTTTCCCGCCCGTGTTTTATGATCATAACTTGGTCTTTGATGATGAATTCATCCACTTGAAGTAATTGCCTCTGTTGGGTGAAACGAAAAATTCATATTTTAAAGAATTTTTGGCGTAGATATTCTATTAAAATGCATATCGTCTGTAAAATAACGATGATAAAAGTTTCGAATAGTACGATTAAAATCTGGCGACCTAAACATTTTTCAGGGACGAAAAGGACAAATTTTTTTAAAAGGAAATTGCTCATTTTTTCGCATTTCACTGATTTGTATTGTTAGATATAAGTACGAAGAATTACTGTCATAAGGTTTCGAAAAAGCTGTTTTCCGATTAATCTTATTTTTTTTATTCAATGTTCTTTTTCAGAATAATAATTAAAAGAAGGTTAGTTTAGTGAAAGTATCAAAATAAGATATTTTCTGAAACCTCAGTAAAACCTACACTTAAACAATCATACTTTTAATTATTATGTTTACTTAACCGCTTTAAAACAAGCCGTAAAATTGTGTATTGTGAATCGTGTATTTTGAATCGTGTATTGTGAATACAGTCGTAATAAGCTCAACATCATACTAGCAATGCATATTGCTCAATTAACCTTTGAATATTGAAATTGTCAATTGATTATATATTGTCGCCTTCATTGAAACTCATATTTCTGCAGAAGACTTCGTATTTACGAAGAATTTCACAATCCCAGTTCTCCCGAACACTCCTTGTTCAAAAGCATCGAATACTCGTAATATCTTTCTCCTTTTGAAAATATTAATCAGATTTCTATTTAAAATAAAAATATTTCCAAAAAAAAAATCTACAAAAGTTTAGTTTGTTGTAATTTTAAAAATATTAACTACTGTTCAAATTTCACTATTTAATCAGATTTCACTACTTGATTAAACCCATTTATGCAAAAAATCACCCCCCCCCCTTCCCGCCCGAAAAAAAAGTATATCATACCGAAAAAAATCGCTTTGCGATATTTGATTGTATTTTACATTCAGCAGGATTTGAACAGCAGCAATTATAAAAAATATCGAAATAATTCTTTTCTTGCAATAAACGCAAAAAAGATTTGTACAAAAAGTCATAATTTAAAGATATTTTATGTGTCCTTTAGTTTCGGAATAAAAAATAAAAAAAAAAAACATCAATTGCATTTTCAAGGGGAGGGAGGGGGATTCCTTAAATATCAAACCTTGTCTCCTATCTAAAACTTTTCCTCCCAGTTAACGAGATGACGAAATATTCCCGTTTAGTTTCCAATAGCAAAACATACTTCAGCTCTAATTTTGATTTGTTAGCATCCTTGAATGCTTTCTAATATCTAAACATTCCATCAAACTACGACTATGAATAAAAGTGTACAAACATCAACTAGCGAGGGTGGGCAAACACAGGACACTGATGCAGCCAAACTAGATATCAACAGTATCTTTCGGGTGCACGCGTTTACAATATGAAGGAAGGACATCCGCCTTCTGCACAAATAGCACCTTCCCCTGAAGAACTATAAAGGACCCATGGCCTTCGAAAAAAGCCCCCTTTTTTTCGCTGACGTCCTTTCTAATAGACCTTTCTGATGGTCCAAAGGACCGACAAACAAGTGCCTGCGACCAACAGGTAGTATTCAGGTCTTCAATGGAACTTAACAATGGAAGTTCTTTTGGGTGACCCTTCTTTTCGGGGTGCTACTTTTTGTTACGAGGTAGCATTTTTTATACGTATCACAGGAAGTTTGGTATTAGATCAGGAGGACCTTTCCTTTTTTTGCGAATCTTGGAAGTTTTTTTTTTCCCTCCTGTTGGCTGTTGGGAGTTGAGGGAGGGAATTATGAGCGAATAATGAACAGGATATTCGGTCACTGTATTACTTGAGCATTGATTTATATCTGGTTCAGAAGTTAATATTCCATTGACCATGACCTGGCACAAGAAGGTCGAAGTGAGACATTGCTCTTTTGGGAATGGAAAAATGCCATTGCCGATGAACCCAACAATTCGTTGAATTTCTTTTTCCTGTTGATCGAAGATCGAACAGACGTCAATGAACTAGTATTGTGTCCATTTCTAAAATGCATCATTATCTTGTATAAATTGTCGCCCAAACAATAGATATTAATGTGTCCAGAAAATCTTAAAGTTCATGTTGTTGAACGAAAATTTTATTTTTAATGATTGACGCAATAAATTTTTTCCTTCCGAACAATGCTGAAAAAAGCATTTCTGTGTTTATTCCCACTAAATAACACGATTTAATTGCTGATAACGAGTGTTTCTTTCCCTATCCATGGAACAATCAATCCCAACGCCCCCTCCTATCTATAGCTAAATTTCATTTGCTCCCACTTTCAAATTTCGACTGCAAAAACATCGCGTCGCAGTCACCTTTCCAAATTTTTTTTAAAACTAAACATCAACTCCTCTTTTATTAAAAAATATAAATATTGCGCTGTTTAAGCGGACTTCAAGAACCGTTTATATCAAATGTGAAACAAAATGAATATGGAAACATGCATAAAAGAATTCGCATGAAAGAAAACTGCCATTTCAAAGCCCCAAAAGACCCTTCCTCATAGCCGTGTTTAAATGGCGAGGAAGCTTTTAGAAATAGCTCTTTGAACTCCAGTTAGCGCACATGTTTTTAGTTTTCTTCTGATGTAACTTTTCGAGAAAGAAACTCCCCAAGGACATGAAAAGCGGTTTACATTTGCATAAAATTGTCCATTTCTTTATGATTCTCACTGATTTTGCTTGGTATTTGATTTAAACATTAAACAAACATTTTTTACCATTTGGTTATTTAATTGTATTTTCTCAGAGGTGCTCACGAGGGTGGGGGGGGGGGGGTCAGAACATAGACTGCGCCAATTTGCCCCATTACTGGCGCTGTACTTTGCCACAGTTCGACTCCCTCCCATTTTCGAGCGGTGCCCCTATTGTTGCCCATGAGATATGTAATCAGTCACAATTATGTTTAGAGAAATTATTTTTCAAAATCTTTTGGAAAATTATGAAAATTGAAATGCTTTGACTTTTTCATTGGTGCTAATTTCCCTTTTTTTCTCTTTCCAGAAATTTCCCAACTGCTACCTCATTGTTGTAATTGTTGTACGAACTGTTGATAGTTGTTGAACTGCTTCATCGGAAAGCGGCTGTTGAAAACTCTGAAATACGTACAGACAATCCTGCCATAGATTTATCGATTGAATTGATGTGCTGCTGAACAATGAATTATCTCAGCACCATGAGAAAAAATATATTTATGTGTTATATTAGCACGCCATATTTTACTATTCTCTCGCCAGTCCAAGAACATTTTTTGTACATACGTTAATTTATTACCTTGTTCGTTATGCGCGTCAGATCCTTCCTGTTGAAAGTATGCATCATGTACAGCGCAAGTCTTTTACGACGACGAAGAAATTCGTTCGAAACATTCCATTTGCTGTATGTTCGCATTTAGAGCATAAAAGAACAACTTCACGATTACGATTAAAATGTTACTCTGTTATGCCTGTGGTTTGTAGACGAAAGCAATGAAGAATGTTGCCATGAAAAAATTTATTTTTACATTTGCGAAGATTTTTAAATACACAATTGTGCTTTAGAACAAACAAGGGTTGTGCCTTTTGAGAGTTTATGAGTGAATAAGAGATTTTGGGTGTTAGAGAGTATTTTAGTGTTGAGAGTTTGCATCCTTTATGTTTTGCATTCCATACTTTATATATTTCATGTAAATAAGAGAGCTATTTTCATAGTGTAATTGTTTATTAAGCTTGATTCATTTTGTATAATTCACTTTCAATGTCAAGCTGCACAAACTTTTAAATTTGTTTTTATATAAAAATAAAAATATATTGAATGAAACTGAACTGGGTTTATTGAGTTTTTAATACAAGGTCCAATACTATGAATATGAATTTTAAAGTTTTATTTCAATTTTAACAAAGTTTTTAAGAACATAACTCATTATTTGACTTCATTTAAATTTTGACACAATGTTCAATGATTGTTCAACTTTTGCTAATTAAAAACTGAGTAAGGCTGTCAAAATACATGGCATGAAGTGATTTGGATATAGAAATTTCTGTTTCGGCAAGACTAAATTGCAACACCGCAAAGCATAAAGGATTAGTTGTTTGAAAAATCTAAAAGTATCAATAAAAATATATAGTACTTTTATTTTAAATGGTAAAGACTGTTATAGCTCCGGTAAAATACGGAACATTTCTGATGATTAGTATGAATTTTATAAGTTCATAAGTAGAAATCTTCTTTGCAATTTTACCAACTTTCTTCTTTTTTTTTTATAAGAAAGTTTGATCAAAATTTTTACTTTTTCCTTCTAATGATGAGAAGCATTTATTTGTCGCCTCGCCGAAGAAAATAACTTCATAAATTTCAAGTTCTTGAAATTTTCCGAACGGAAAACTTTGATTTTCATTGCAGTTTTATCAACAGGTTTTTTTTTTTTTTTTTTGAGAAATGTTAATCGACAATAATTGAATTTTGCCTGGATTGCCATGATATTCCCAATACTTTTTTTTTTTTTCACAATTAGTCAAACTATCTCGTATCTTATAAAACGAGTTGAATTTAAAGGTATGTGGTTGCAAAGTTCAACATAACCCGTTTTTACTTTTTCTTAGAAACGGGACAAGTAATTAGGTTCTTTTTTATACATTAGTAACAAATAAATTTAAATTCAGAGCTTTTTAAATTTAACCTACTAACTATAGAAGTTAAAAGAAATATCGGTAACATTTAATTAAGATCATATGATCATATCTTATTCAAAGCAAATTTCTTACATAACTTCACAATATCCAATCAGCATTCAAACAGTAAAAGTAGAACACATTAAATACCACATTAAAGGCCAGTGTAGGGGTTTTGAGGTTATTAAACAATATCATATTCATAATTAACTTCTGATATAGTAAAAAAAATCCCCCAGAAAAGAGAATTAATTGCCATTATTGAAAAATGAATAAGTAAACTTGAGCAAATTGCTAAGTTAATGAGTGAGCTTGATATTTTCCTTGTTTACTTTTATTCAAACCAAGCTGACGACATAATTTACATGTATATAGCACTGCAAAATAAATGGTAATCAATTTTTTGCGTTTTCAAAAGTATTTTATGTACTTTTCTCAATAAAATCGTTAATAAGTTATATTCTGGCGGTGGCGCACCCACGAGGGGGGGGGGTGCAAGCTAAGTGGCTTAAACCCCTCCCAGAAGCAGGAAGACGAAAGCCCTTGATAAAATCAAACCGCTTGAAATGTGTTTTTTGGATGAGAGATAGACCCGAACATCCTTCTAAATTAAACCAAAAATGACTACAGTTTTTTCTCTAGGACTTCAAATGTGAGAACTTTCCAAATGAGGGCCATTTAGACCCTCCCAGAAAACAATCTTGGGTGCGCTACTGTATTCTGGTAAAGCATTTAAAACGGACTAACCAGATCTCACCACTCCGAGGAAAAAAGGAAACATTGAAGTTATGATCAATCAAGAATATCTTTCATGCATTCATAACAACAGTTGATAGACGTTCTTTGAGAACATTTTTAATGCATTTCTTGAATTATTTTCAGTCGGATGTAATACAAGAGCTCCGAAGTACTAAGAGAACTTTCCAAATGAGGGCCACTTAGACCCTCCCAGAAAACAATCCTGGGTGCGCCACTGTATTCTGGTAAAGCATTTAAAACAAGATCTCAACACTCCAAGGAAAAAAAGAAACATTGAAGTTATGATCAATCAAGAATATCTTTCATGCATTCATAACAGTTGATAGACTTTCTTTGGGAACATTTTTAACGTATTTCTTAAATTATTTTCAGTCGGATGTAATACAAGAGCTCCGAAGTCCTAATAGAGAACAGTTAGGGCCATTAAACAAACATCAATTGAGCCGATTTGGATTATATCATTTCTTGTTACATGAAATGTGTTTAACTTAATTTCAAAAACATTCTAGCTAAAAACGTTTTCATTTTCATAACTAATGAAAATACCTCCACTTTCGAGTCGAAAAATAACAAAAAAAAAAGCAGTATTCAGAATACTCATGTATATTTTTTTCAGAAATGTCATTACTTTACACGTCCTATGGTCCAAAAATATATTTAAAATAAATTCCTAAATTGAAATACAGCAGAACGTCAAACATAAGAACCAATTAGAACAACGGGGAGTTCGGATTTTCAATATTTACCAAGAAAATACCGTTTAGGGAAATAGTACGCCGTTTAACCAAATAAAGTGGTTATATAGTATGTATGTACATTACATACAATGCAGTATACAACGCTGCAATGATTACACATCTTAACAAAATTTCACAAAAATGAACTCTTTGTTTACTGAGCATTACAGGAAACATTATTAGCATTTCGTAAAAGTTCTTTCTGATTTTTGACATTCTTCTATAATTTTTTAATCTTTTGAAACATGTTTACACATATTTAGGTCATTTAAAAGAATTTTAAGGTCATTATCTAAGTTATACTTGTGAGTTTAATATCCCTTTCAAAATTTACTTTTATTCTGCCACATGTGGAATATGAATTTACGATAACCTATAATTCGATGCAAAATAACTTATACTTCAGTAACACCCTGAAAATAATGCACAAAATGCAAAAAAGTACTTACCTATTTCCGACTGTGAAAGCAGAAACATCTGGAACAATGGGAAAACGAAGTAATATTCCTTTGAAACGAGCACTATTCATCAGCATTGGACATTCAACTGATGGCATCCATTTTTAAATTCTTGTTGCCACTTCAAAGAAAAATACTCGAAAAGTATTCTTAGGTACCTACAGTAGTTGGAGCTAATCTAACATGGTAGCATCGTAATTCTGCAATAAGGACCTGCGTAACCTTTACAATGCAGCTAACTTAAGTTTGCTACAACTGTAGTATTTCAGCTTCTTAAAATTAACTGAGCGGCTTGTATAATTCGAAACACTGCGGTCAAACCCGTGGCTAAATAGCCACATGTGGCCTACTGTCCATTTTTGCTGTCCCTTTCTTACTGAAAAAATATTTTAGTTTAACATTTGGAAAAAGAATCGCTTACGACACTTAAGGCTTACAGTTTGTAAGTTAAAAACATTTTTAAAGTTAGTAAAATTAGTAAGTTAAAAACTTTTTTGTGACATGAAATGCTGTTTTCCCTAAAATAGTTTAAAAATAACCTATGATTCCGAAAACTTTCTAGTCAATGGGCCGATGTTTTATTAAACCAAGTTATCATTGAGAGGTTTCTTCATATTTAAATTATGCTTTTGTACTTATTACTCCTCTTTTGCTTTCAAGGCTTTTGAATTACTTGCTTTTTTTTTTTTTTTCACTTTTTCAAAATTATTTTCTTTTCTTTTTAGAATTGTATAGATAGAAGGATGTTACTGGTTGTTAACTCTTCTTAAGAAAAAAAAATACACTGCTCCTTTCTCTTTTTTTTCTTTCTTTCTTTTCTTTTCTTTTCTCTTTTTTAAAAAAGGTTTTTGAAATTTTTTTCCTCTCTTTCTCTCTCTCTCTGTCTTTTTATTATTTATTATTTTTTTTACTTACAATTTAATTTACAGGGGTGAACTCATTTTCTGACCCTAGTCTATTGGAAAATACTTTTTTTCGATGTTACCTCTATTTACGATCCTAACTGTAGGAAAGGGCAAAGTATTTTTAAAATATACTACTAGGCAAAGGAATTCATCTCCTATTCTCTATATCACTCAGAAGGATTTACCTTGTTTTCTGAACTAAATACTAATAAATTAAATGAAGCCCTTTTTTTTGTTTTGGACCTTTAATGTTTCTGCATAGTCATGAAGAAAATTACAAGAACATGGTGATTAAACGAATACAAACTGCAAAAACAAAAGGAAAAGTATTAACAAAAATAGTGTGACGTAATAAAGTTGAAGTACTTATTTCTTCAATTTTCAAAGTAATACACAAAAGCCATGCGCAGAAATTCTTTTTTATTGTTACTTTTGAAACTGTCGTAAATATGGGCACTTTCCGTAAATACCGATAGCCGTTCAATTCACCACAAATATATCACCTTGTTGTTTTATTTGGCACAAATTGATTAGTTAAGAGTGTGATTACTTAAGAGTGTTAGACGACGGGCAACAGTGCATGCTGACGTTATAAAATCAATTAATCAATGCAATGAATTTGGAAGAAGATCTGATGACGTGCTGCCTGTACTGTTTACGTTAAAAGTGCGGGTGAAGACAGAAAAGATTTGATAACAAACATTACTGCACCTAATTCAAATTTCAAAATGAACCCTCTGTTCAAAATTGGAGAGTAAACAAAGGAACCTGATCCTGTTTATCTGTTTCAGTGTATTCATTATTAATTTTTACGAAGATAAATAACATGGAAAGCAACTGAATTACTATACTAATTGAGATAACGTAAGTAATCATAGACGGAAGCGCAGACACGCACACAAATAGGAAAAAACATGTAATTAAACTTGAAAACAACTACTGTACTCTTTTAACGTATAATAGTACCAAAAACAAGGGAAACTTTAGTTGCGTGTACGATGCCCGCAATCCTACAAGAAAATAATCCTTTAGAATTACGCCATATTTGGTCAAGGAATTCGACTGCAAACAACAAAGCTCATAAAATGTTTTGAAAATTGTTCTTAAATAGTATTCGGTGGAAGTTCTACAACTATTGATATAATAAATGCTCATATAAATATTGAAGTGCTAAAATATTTTTTTTTTTCACAGTTTTTTTTTTTTTGGTTCAGATCTTATAATATATTTTTTTTATTTCTCTGACCAAAAATTAAGACCTGGCGTAGTTTATATCCCAAAAGATAGTTCATAAGAAAGATTAATTGAAATCTTTTATGTTTGATTGCAGAAAACTTCTATTTTGTGTTGAACACCTACTACACGAATGTGGCCAAACTTATAGCAAAATAATTTTTACATAATTCACAAACCGTTATTATGTAGAAAGCTTATACTAAGAGAAACACGTATTTTCTTTCAAAAAATTTCATTTATTAGTCCGCATCGACGTTAAACGTTATAAATTTGGAGTAATCCGGTCTTTTTTTTTTTTCCATTTTAATTTCAAGTTTCACTTAAATTCATGTAATTTAGGTCATGTTTAAGTCAGTAAAATAAACAATGTAAGCTGGTTTTTTAAGCAGTTTTTTTTTATAAAATGCTGTTTTAAGTTATTCGCGCGTTTTACAGCGAGCGTTCAGCTGAAGCATTAATTCAGCTGGTTTGAAATAAAATTTATTTTTTGGTAGCGGTTTTCTGCCTGATTGAGTAGGATTGGTTCCAAAGTGCTTTATATATTGATAGTATCGACCGAGAAGTATCAAATTACGAAGTAAGATTTTTTTTAAAAACGCACAGATTGGTGTGTTTTTTATATTTAACTCATCTTTTGCAAACAAAAGTTGTACTGTTTGGCTTGACATATTTTCCGACAGCAGAGGTTTTGAAAAGCATTAATTCAGAATTCTTTACACAAAATGCATTTGGCATTGAAACCAAAGATGGTGTTTCGGAAGCAGTTTGCCATTTCAATCTTCGTCCCCTAAGAAAATGAAGACTTCAAAGCTAAACGTCAATTTCAGCTCACATGCCCTTTTGCCCCGTCCCAACCTTCCCACCCTCAATATACACGGACTGCCCAGGGTCCGTAATGACTGTTATTGACCTCCCCATACAATCGCGCAGACCACCGTGCCTCAAAAAAATCTGAAGTCAAGTCTTTTGCGACAAGAACTTTAAAAAATCCCTAAACAAGGAAATAGATATAGATTTTCCCTTTTTGTATTTCAAGCTGTAGTTCCCGTAGCCAGAACAGAAAAACAATTTTATTTTTACTTCTATAAAAATTATATAAACTTAAAAAAAGGTGAAAAAAAAAACACGATTTTCAAACAGCCTTATACATAATAACCAAACTACCATCCACATGACTCCGAATAGTAAAAAATATTTTTTTCTTTAAACAATATCAATACTACTTTTCCAAATCTACTTACTTTTCGAAGCTGGCATAAAAATGATTGATAAAATCGTGTGTATAACCATACATCAATTGCAATAATAAATTTAAGTGGGCAGAACTAGCAAAAAAAAAAAAAAAAAAAGCATTTCCTTCTTCAGTTCAATTAAATATAATTCACATATACTTATTTGTTGACAGCACATTAGTTCAGCGGTACTTATATAATAGTTTGCTCGTAATTTTTGCACACGGCATAAATAAGTACTCGGTCGTTGAATACCCACAGGGTTTTGGGGTATAAAAGCACCATCAATATCTTGCTTTCTTTTCTTTCTTTCTCTCTCTCTCTCTCTCTTTTTTGTTGACGATTATTTCCTTACTAAATCCTTTAAGACAGCAATTGAATAACTGCTTTCATTTAGAAATTCAAAAAGATAAAATAATTAAAACTTTCCATTCTTTTTGATGTCAGCCCAAAAACGGAAGATAAAATCATGTGCAATGTGCGATTTTTTTAACTTAAGGATTCGAAATAGTAACAAAAACATAAAATGCACGAGTTGGTGGATTTTTTTGAATGAAATAAATTACAAAAAAAAAAGAAACTAAACAAACACTAATAGCCAAAAAAACTCAAAAGGGGGTTAAAATTTGTAAATACCTGAACTTTTGGTGAATACCGATAATCATACAATTTGTGACAAATAGAACCACTTACACCTGTAGAATAGTTGGGAAAAACCCAACATAAAAACATGGTAATGCTGTGATTAGTATCTACCGTAGCCTTCACAAATGTTGCCCGGATTATCTTCGCTCCGACTATACTGCCGTGCTAAGTATAAAAGTCGTATCTTCACTTTTTTTACAAAATTGAGTTACCGCCACCAGGTGGCTCTTTGTGATGTACTTTACCAAAATACAAAATTATATGGTCATTTCCGAACGGGAAATATCTTTTAAAACAATTCTGAAAAACTTTAAAGAGTTTTATCTCAGTTTGAGCTCGACGGCAGATACCAGTTTTACGCTTCGCACAACAGTATAGCTATTTCATTTGATACCAGTTCATTAGTACCAGAGTGTAGACCAGACTATAGTGCGTGGATAAAGTCAATTTTTCTGAAATTGGTGGGCAATTGAACCGTATCGTCTACCGTATAATACAGAGGGGTACTTGGTAAGGCTAAATAATAAATTGGAAATAAATGGAATGCATTTTAAATAGTAAGATCTTATATTACAGGACACACTTTTAAATCTCTCTCTCTCTTTTTCTTTTTCAACATGCAGAATTTTGTCTATACCTAGGGAATTTCCAGACAGAAATAAGGGAAAAAACTTCCAAGCCCACCTGTGTTGGAAAGAATTCCACACCCTCCCAAACTCATTGCAGTAGCAATTGCCGACGTTCGGACCGACCGCCTACAAGGTCAGCAAAGTACACTTTAAATTATCGCTCGCCGTCTCTCTCCATCTCTAAATACTGACATCTTCATCCCAAAATACAAGCCCTGGCCCATCCTCCTTGAATGAACATTTTTCTCTCCACCGGGTATTTTCGCGGCCAGAGAAAATTGAATTTCCTAGAAGATGTTCACTTGCTTGTGTAACACGGTGGTACGCGTGAGGTATGTTGACTAGTTTTGAGTAATTATTTGCTTTTTTTAAAGTGGTTATTTGGGCATAGCGTGCCGACAGTAACTGTAGAAGGTCATCGGACCCGTAATGATACGTCTGTAATAGAAGGGGCTAGGTCTATCTCGGTAACCATATTATTCTGCCGAATTCGCTTCAACGTGGGAATGCCGAATTCGTTTATATTTGCAGCCCGAAATAACAAAGATTTTTTTTTTTTTTTTTTTTTTTGAGACTGCGAAGGTTTTTCTCACTACGTACGCTGTGACTTTAAGGCGTCTGCATACAGCAAAAAATAAACCGTCGTTCTTACAGTATAATACTGGCAGCAGAGGTTCCACTTTAAAACTGTAAAATGCACAGTAATAAACTGTAATGTAGCTAATTTTACAGTTTATTATCACAATTTTACAGTTTATTCCCACAAAATTAGCTGTATTGTACTGCAAAAACAACAGTATAATACTGGTAGCTGTGGTTCCAGTTTAAAACTATAAAATGCATAGTAATAAACTGTAAAATCAGAAATTTTATAGTTTATTACTGTACATCAGCAATTTACAGTTTATCAGTGTGAAATTAGCAGTTTTACAGATTATTAGTGTGAAATTAGCAATTTTGCAGTTTATTACTGTAAAATTAGCAATTTTTACAATTTGTTGCTTTAAAATTAGCTGTATTTTACGGTAAAAACAACAACTATTTTTTACAGTGCAGGGCCTTGGAATAATCTACAGTACTCTTCTACTTGAATGTTGAAATTTTATTTAAAAGCAAATGGTGTTTCATGACAAAAGTTGTGTAACTTCTAAGAATGCATATAGGGTAAGTGCTCCAGTAGTCGGCCAGTCTCCAGTAGTCGGCCACAATGACATAAAACTCCTCATAAATAGTACATTTTTAATTCAAAATCAGACATGACGCATTCACACATTCATGTACCTATCCTCAACATCAACCAGTGGCAGTTCAGTTTGGGTACTTTTTTTGAATTAGTATAATGAGTCATTTCATTTTGAATGGTGTTCCCGTCATCCAAGATTGCGATTCTGCTTATTTTTCAGCTAAGATGATTCTGTGGCCGACTACTGGAGCATTTACTAGTGTTGACAACAGCTTGCATTTTAACATAATTTTTTTTTTTTTTCATTTCTGAAATAAGTAGGTGATTCACTATCAGAAAGGTTCATTCTAAAGTTTTACAGTGTTTTTGTTGCTGTATTGATAGCGGAAAGTTCTAGGTTAGCCAAGATCAACAAAAGATCTCTTAAATGGCCGACTAATGGTGCTTTTACCCCATTTATTTGCTTCAAAAGTCCCTTCTACTGCTAGGCGTAAAGAATAGTCTGTTTTACTTTATTGTTTTTTTTTTTTTCAAAGCTGATGCTATTAAAATTGAGTCTTTAAATTAATTACTTTCAAACTTTTCAATGATAGAATTTCCACATTGTATCAAAAATTTGTTAAATGTGTTCAAAAAGAGCGACTTGGTAATAATAACATTTTAACATATAGCTGTGCTTTTTATAGAATAAAATTTTTTGAGTGAAAGATTTTAAATTTCATTAAAAATCATGCAAGAAACTATCCTAAGATAGCCCTCTCTATCGTGGAGGCCCAGCGAATATTGCGTTTTTTAGGTGCCCCCCCCCCCTCAACCTTTCTCCGTCCTTTACTATTTGCATTGAAAAAATCTTACGGCTCCAAAGCACAGCCTCAAACTCCTAAAGTGTCTAAGAATGGCCAATTGCACTTATTTAGATTAGCGATATTCTACGTGCTGTCCGTCAATCTTTTATGAGTGACTTATTAATTGGAGACCAAAAAGGTTGATCAGTCGCGATATTAACCTTTTTGCTCTCATTCACCCTAAAAAGCACTCTTTTTACCCTTTGCGAGCAAATATTATTTGTGGTTCGACCTTGAGAAAGGCCGTTTATTAGTAAATTAATTCAGTTACATTGTGAAACAAACGCTTAGTATTATTTTAATTATCTTTTTAATTACCGTTCGTATAAGACTTATCATGTATGTACGGCTCAAAAAAGAAAACAAATAGGGCACTAGTGAGTATTTAGGTTTATTGTGGCTTGTTTGTAGGCCCGTCGTTTCACATTTTTCCAGGGAGGGGGGGGGGCAAAAGGTGTACACACAATGTAAAATTTACCAAAAAATGGCAAAACCACTCCCACTTATATGCAAATACATTGATTTCCCAAAGTCAGGGGGGGGGACAATTGACCCCCCCCCCTCCTTGAACCTCCTAAATGACGGGCCTGCTATTTGGGGCAACTGTCAACTTTCTATGAGTTAATTTAACATTTACAATAGTTTTTTATATGCCTAATTGAAAATAGTGTAATTAGTTCAGGGAGAAAAAGATTTTGCTTGTGCTATCTTTTGCTCTCAAACTAAATATGGAATTTCATATTTCATGGCGTAAATATTCTCCACGCCTGACATAGAACACAGTGTGTGATATGCAGGACAGATTACAAAAGAAATGTTATAGCCATTAATCGCTAACGCTTCTTATTCTTTACGAAAAACAACAGAGTTAATCTTAGCTAAAAAGTTCTTCGTTTAAGAACTAGTTGTTCGATTCTAGCACGAATGAAGTCCTCAAGTACTCAGAGAGACCCTAATGTCTAGACCTCAGACAGTTAGTTGGTTAGCCTTCAACAATGTTTGTTTAATTAACGGAGGATCAACAAAACAAATGGCTCTCTATGAGGAGGATGGTAAACACTCTAAATCTCCGCAAAGTGTTTACACTCTAAGATTAGTTTGGAAAGCATTGTATCTGTTTTAAGGAAGCTATTTGAAGACAGTCCGCAGTTAAAATGTTGACGTTTAATTTAACCCCGTATTTGTAATGTGAAAATCGGAAGCAAGCTCATAAAAATTAGAGTTGTACTACTGAAAAATTGCTTGTACTATAAATTAGTATTTTTGGTAAAGTTTAGCAAAGAGTGAAGACGATAAGCAATGTAAAAGCTTCAAGATAGAACAATAAAAGCTCTTATTACAAATATCTAGAAATGAGCTGGTGCTGGGAAAATTTTGTATTTTGTAGTCTCTTGTAATCATTTAAATTTGCTTGTAGTTTATTTACATGAAAATACATGTAGATTGAGCAAATGATAGTTATTGTGAGAGAGGAAAGAGAAAAATCGTGTGGATCAAAACGGCCGTGGCGTGGCCTGGTTCTTTGCCAGTATGCAAGTAGAAAATTAATACGCAATCTTTCTTTTACGTGGATTGCGCATGATTTGGCAGTGCAATCCACTGAAAGGATGAATGTTTTGCATTTGCCCATACTGTAAAAAATAATAAAAATAGCGGTACTACTAGAGTCTTTAGGAAAATAAGATGTTACAAAGTGACACGTTCTTGTATAGCTTTAATATTTCCCCTACTTTGACAACGAAAATACAGGAAGAATATACTACTATGTCTCGAAGTCTCGAAGCAATCAGGTCCTGGAAAGGGTAACCCTAGAAATCCCCATTTTTGGTCCACCCCTAAGTGTCTGTAAGGGTTTTAAAACTGCTAAAATGGTTGTTAGTGTTGCTTAGTGATATTTGAGAGTAAGGGCCATGCTCCACATCGACGTAAAGCAGAAAAAATAGGCAGAAGCGTAAAATGGATTTAATGGTGTTCCTATGGAAAGTACCCGGATTTTCGGTTTCTGCCTTCAGTTTCGGTCGCGTTTTACGCTGATGTGGAGCATGGCCCTAAGTGTAAAAATACTTATTATTCACCTTTTTTTCCATTCTTATGCTATTTAATTAAATTTTAAATTGTTTGCATGACATATAATCTTACTCAAATGATTAAAATGCTGTTAGTTATTAACAATGAGTTGAATTGTTGCTCAAACGTTGCAAATAATGGATAATGACTAGAAGACAGCAGTCCACGTTAAACGACTTATCGAAAACTTGAACAGTAGCAGTGGAAAACAGTAAACTTATAATTATCCAGTCACATTCCGTGGGACAAAAAAAATCACGAATAAAAGTAATAACTTTATCAAAAAATTTCTTTTTTATGACCTT
Organism: Uloborus plumipes; assembly: GCA_038373865.1. NCBI lineage: Eukaryota > Metazoa > Arthropoda > Arachnida > Araneae > Uloboridae > Uloborus > Uloborus plumipes. The sequence goes on from JAXGGA010006155.1 coordinate 68,123, forward strand.
TACTAGCACTAGACATAACTAAAAAGCAAGATGTTATTTTACATATTAATTATCTAAATCGTCATTTTTTTTTTTTTTCTTCTATCTTTCCAGAAGTTTTGAACAAAAGATCTGTAACACATGGAGAGGAAAAGTCGTTAATTAAAAAAAAAAAAATCTTTTGAAAAGGCGAGAAACATATCGCTTTTTTTTCGATAAAAAAGACTTCGTGTTGCAGCCTCTACAATTATTTTAATTGCGCAGGAGGGAAACCATTTCCCAAATATTCAGAAATGAATTTAAAACATAAGTAAACCCCTAATTAATTTGCTACTGGATAGCCGCTTTCAAATTTAATTACTTAATCCAAACCCCATGCGCATTCTCTACACTTTTCTTCTTTAAAATAATGAATGATATACAAAAGAGTAAATGGCTAATCTGAATCTAGCGTGATGTCAACGTCAAAGAATATGTCCAACGGAGATAATTTGTCCCATTATAATTTATCCTTGAATTCATGTCGGAACTCTGAATGATACCTCCAAAGAAGTACAGCTGATTCTCCAACAATTAAAAGTTGTTGAATATCTAGAGCTTTTTAGAATCTATACACTACATGAAAGTGGATAAATGTGTGTTCTTTATACACGTCCAGTTTACGCAGCATCTTTGCCAAATTTGGCACGGAGGTCCTTTGATGCTCAAGAAATCACATACAGGGAATTTCGTCCACGTTTGATAACAACATGTATTTGCCAAATTTGGCACAAACGTCCTTTGATGCACAGGAATTCCCATGAGAGAGAAATGTCGGTTCCCTGTGGGGAGTAACCCTCACGGGCTATCTAACATAACACCATCTAAAATAATGAAATTGGTTTGGAAAAGTTGTAGGCGCTTCTGAAAGTATGTGGGGGTTAAATATCACTTCTAATTACACTCTAAATTTCATTGAGCATCTCCAAATCAATTAATTACTTATTTATTCATTAGTCCTTAATTCAGAAAATGCCAGAGCAGAAACCCCTGAAATTCTCGGCAATGAAATTTGGTCCTGGAGATCGCAGAAGGCTGCTGCAATTCAAGGTCGTCATAACTACCTATCTCAGTAATCCCATTCACTATCAGCATAATTACACGCCATGTACCTATAAAGCCCCTCTCATAAGTGAGTAATGTGCGCCATGAGAAAGATTTACGAGAAACCAACTGATCGCTATTGAGACGTTTTGTTAATCACACATAACGGGTTGCGCGTTCGATCGCTGTTTAAAAATCGGGCTGCCATTGTGATCGCCTGATTTATTAGCAGAGCTTCCAATTCTCTTCGCCCCCCGAGAGGACCCTGCTAAACAATCGCACCTCCAGGCAACGGGTCCGCAGATTGCTTGCAGATTGCGGAGGATGAATGGACCGCTTCACACCTTTTCAGTCGCGGCGTGACTGCGAAACAAATACCTTCAGGCGGAGCGATAGAGTGCTCCGGAGAAAATCTTTTGCAGCGATTTTAATCTTTTCGCAAAAGGGGGGAGCGCATCTTTTGTCATGCAAGACGGAACGAGGCTAAGGGGGAGTTCGGGTCTCTTGACCTATTTTTTATTCATTTTTTTTTTCTTCGGTAAGGCACGAGGCCTGTCTTTGAGGGAAGCATCGCTACTCAACATGCAAGGGTTTGCATTATGGATCATCAAATTACAGTTATAATATGTGCTAGAAACAAAGTACAAACACGCATTTCGTTTTCCGGCGTTAGTTCTACAGGAACCCAAATTTCACCAAGAGAATTGTCATTTTCCAACAACCAGTTGCAAGTTGCAACAAGAACTAAAAGAGTGCGTTGCGACTATTGACTGCTGCTGGATTCTTTGTATTTGTGTCATGCGACAAAGGCGCACATGTTGAGAGGAAAGCAAATTGCAACATGAGGCAGTGTGATGCATAGGGATACAACGATGCAAGTAGACTTTTTAAAGTTTTGAATAAAGCTTATGCAATATGCATTGTTCAAACCACACATACGGGGCTTTTGTTGAAAAAAATTTCTAATCCGTACTGTATAGCATTGCTACAAGTACAAACACTTGGGATAAAACAGAGGAGAATTTCTCCTACCCAGCATGATCTGGGTATGCTCATTTACTTTATGATCATAGATAAATATCATTGAATGCAACTCGTATCAAGTAATAACTACGATCTAGATGCTATTCGTCTTTTAATCAGAAGCGCACTCAGATTTTACTCATTAACGCATTTTCTGAAGTGTCATATCTTTCTTCATAGCATTTACTTAATTAGAATAAGGAGATATGTGGGGATTTGATTGTTCAATCAAACAAACTACTGAACGATTCCCAGTCCATGTGTTCATTTTAAATATTACCGTAAATTCGGGTTACTTGGACCCTAAGGGGTTACTTGAGCCCATTACAGTAAAATGATAAAATCTAGGTTTGGTACTTATTAGTTGAAGACTTGCACGTAGTTCCTCGTTTCTCCTCTAGGTAGAAGCACTCTGCAGTCTCTAATGTTAGTACCAAACCCAGATTTTATCATTTTACTGTGGGCTCAAGTAACCTCCTTGTGGGTCCAAGTAACCCGACTTTACGATACTGTTCTTCATATTGGCCGCGATACCCAGAGCCTGAGCTTTTATAACTGCACAGCAGCTTTTAAACGAGCTCTGATGAACCAGATAGTCCAACAGTTCGAACCCTATATTTTTTTACGTTAGTGCAAGCAAAACCAAACATATCCCCTGAATGTGAGGACTTGAGAGAAACTGAAAAATACGTTCAAGAATTCGTACAACCTAATCGCTACCTGGATAAAGTGTGAACAGATATTTTTCGCATAAAATAATATTAAAATCTACCAAATCTAGCCACCACAAAATATGATTGAAATATAAATTTTCAAATTCAAAAACATCATTTTCAAACGTATTCATATAATCAGAAGCACCTTTGAAGTTTTTGGCCAATTATCCAACGTTTTGCTTATATATCCAAACCAAGGCCAGTTCCGATAGGTTCAAAAAATCAATGCGGAACTGCATTGTTTATCCTGGCCTGGTCAGCTTTTTAGCTCTTGTTAATAAAGCAATTCGATTTAACACGTATCAGCTTTTAATGAAAAACACCGTACGAAGGCACTTTATTTTTTAAATTACTTCAGATTCTTGTTTTGTTACATGAACTTTATGATGAACGTGAATTCTACTTCTACATAATGAAATTAAATTTTAACAATTCCAAAAACAATATTTACTTTTGACTCAGTTACGCATGTACCTCATGTGACACGTCCCTTACTGAGTCAGAAAGCATTAATTAAGTATTGTTTCGCTCTGGGATGCTTCAAAAATATCTTGCATTATAGTACAAGTTGTGTCCACGATGTTTAAAAAAAGAAAAAAAAAAGAAAAAATCCTGCAACGAAATGAAGACCTATTATATTTAGAGTTTTTGTATAGTGTTCTGTATAACTTGCCAACTTTCTTTCCTATTTACGTTGAAATGTTTGAAGTTTATTTTCGGAGAAACGGTGAATATTTACCAACTTAATTGTTGTTATGCTGGCTATATAATGTTAAACTTCTTAAGCTAGAAATTCTCCTACACAGTCGCTCTATCTTGCTCTATCATCCTAAAGGCTCGCGTTAAAATCATCCTCTTCTATCTTGGAGGGAAAAGATAAAAGCTACCATATGATGTAAAGATTAAAGTGCCATTCATTTGTTTTAGATCCGTGGTTTACTGGTCGGTCCGATAAGGATGTGTTTTTCCTACTTATCAGATCTGTTCACACCTTCCTAAGGTGTTG
>JAXGGA010006156.1:0-71906 GCA_038373865.1 Uloborus plumipes
CAAACGTCTTTCTAAAACTAACGTGAAAAAGTTAACTTCAGTAGCGGTTACAGTAAATTATGTATATATTTTTTAGCTGTGTGACTTCAAATAGTTATTTTGCTCAGCAAACTTTTAATTGGAGAACATTACAACTTAATTCAATTTTTCAACTTTAAACTACTTTTTTTACTGTAAAAATAACAATAATAGTAATTTAAGCAGCGACAATATTTTTAGGTACCTATTAATTTGAAGGCAGCAAGCAAATAGATCGAATTTATTCTAAAATTAAACTTTTTTAAAATAGCGAATAAAAGTGAGCAGCAAATATCTTTTTTATCATGCATTTTTTTGTATGTGTTATAGTCCTTATTATTTTCTACCCTGAAGAACTACCAGGTAAATATATAAAATATTATCAAAAGCGAAAATTAAAAAAAAAAAACATTTTTTTAAATATGAAATTAGTAATAAAATATGAAGATTAGAATAAGCTGTTATAATTTCATCATATAAAGCGATAACTGTTAAAAAAGCAAAAGTTTTAAAGCATATTAAGAATCCCCAAAGACGAAAGTAAAATACTTCTATTCATATAAAATCTTAGACACACACATGCATTCGCTACTATGTAAAATACATGAATAGATATCAATCACATGACATTTTTTCTAATAAGAGAGAAATGTACACTTAAAATTAAACTTAATACAATTTGAGATACTTTGATAACGTTTATTCAGTAATAAACTTTGATTAAAATAAAAGTTTTGCATCTATATTAGAACAATAATGTAACTATCAGGTCCATTCGGTATTATGAAATATCACACACATTTTTTTAACTTAACAAAAATTTTACTTTCAAGTGGTGAAATTAAAATAAAAATGAAGTTCGAACCAGACAACCATATTGTATGAATGGAAACCGTGCCTTTTTAAATTGCGCACTTGATATGTTTCCCAAAAGCAGAATGAATGATTTTACGAAACTATTTATTTTTTGCATTTTTTATTAACAAGTAAAAAATGAATGAAATATAAAAAATGAATTTGTTTATGTTTTTCTTTTTTCAAAACATATTGAATTTAATATAAGTTATTCCTTCTAATACTTTTATTGTATATGCAATTACTGTGTTGCGACAATTCCCTTATATGCTGTAGTTAGATACTTGTTACTGTTTTGTCAATAGTTGGACCATAGATCCAAGTTATGAAACATTCATAAACGTATATGAATTTTTTTCTGAGTAAAATTCAGTTTATTTTTTGCTTTGAATTTGAACAAAAAGACTATTAAAGTAATTTTGTTATGCCGTGTATTAATGACTTTGAATACAGACCGAAATAAAGCGTTCTTTATTACAAGTAAAAATGTGATGATTCTTTCTGAGATATATATTTTTATTTTCATTATGAAACCGCTCTTTGTACATGATTTTTTTTTCCATTTAAATGTGTTTCACCGCCATTTTGGAATAAAAATGAGCATAATTTTAAGTGATGGTACATTAAATGTAACTGGAAAGAAGGAAACTATTGAAAGTTAATTTAAATTTATCAATATCTCAAACAAATTAATGTGTAAAGAAGCCACTATTAATCAAAATAGTAGCCCAATAACTTTTTGAGATCGTCTATCTAAATCAGTTGTTCCCAAACTTTTTTGCTCCGTGAACCCCTTGTCTAATTTTCAGTCTCCCATGGACCCCCTCCCTATGAGTCGTTCCAGAATAATCAGGAACTTTAATAATAGAACTCAGGCATTCAAAAACCGGGAATTGAATGGTTAAGTTCCATTATTAATGTTCTGAAACAAACAGATGAAAGAAAAATATATGAAAATATCACAAGATGCATCAGAAATTTACCTAACAGTATGATGGCTCTTTTAACATTGATTTTTCAAAATATTAAGGATTTCTTAAATGCCTGACAACTTTTTAAAAGTTTTAGTTCGAGTTTTGATGCAAAGTAAAAAATTTAAATGAAAGTTAAAGAAAATAGCTGAAGAGGAAAGTGCGTTAACATTTTAACTCATACTTTCATAATAATAATGGCACAAAACTTAAATAAGCTAATACCCTTACATAACATAGGCGTATAAGGGAAAAAAAGAAGACTTTTAAGTGGGAGGGAGTGAATTTTGTGCACCAACAGCAGGACCCTTAGTTGCATCTTGTGGACCAGTATTTTTTTCTTTCCTTTATAAGGACCTCATGCTAATCCCGGGGAACTCCTGGGGGTCCCTATGGACCACTTTAGTAACCACTGATCTAGATGGTCAGCGCCGATGTAAAATGTAAAGGTCTCTTAAAAGAGTTTTTAAAAAAATGAAGCAGTTAAAGTACGAGTTTTAAAAAGAGAAACTGGTTCTGGGGAATATAAAACAATTTTTTTCTTTCTTTTCGTTATTTTAAAGTAATTTCTTCTTTACAAAAACAAACGCAGACAATTTTAAATATTTCTTATTAAAATATTTTAAATCAGTACATTTTTGCATTATTCTCTATTTTCTGCAGACATTTTTTGTCAAATATGTTTTCCGTGTAAATCTAGTTACGACTTAGATATGGTTTCGTTACAATTCAGTAATTCAAATATTCTTTATGTCAAGCAAACTTCAAACCAGCTACATCTGGAGCAGTGTTTCACAGAATTCAACAAAATATTAAATTCGAAACAGTGTGAAAATTTGTTAAAATAGATAAACTTTGTTTAAACTTCTTCAATTGAAAAGGATTGAAACTTTTCAATATTTTGAATATATATATACGAAATATGTTAACCCATTAATGCCTAGCGTCTTTTTTAGGGACGGTCCAAAAAAGGGTCCGAATTTCCCCCAAAATGAACATTTCAACCAAATAATAGTGTTCAATTAGTACCTTGGTATTATTTCAGTTCGTTATTAACAGATTGCAGCACATAACCATTGTAAAGTGTGTTCTGTTGCAGTTTTAATGTGATCTTTATCAAAAATTGCATCTTTCACAATCTCAAGAAAAAAAGCTAAGTTTTCAAAGCTATTCCCAGCTTCCCAGTTTATGGTAATTGCTGATTTTATTTCTTCTTATAAAATGTCCTTTTAAATATCGTATCGTAGGCAGAAAAAAAATTTAGTAAAATAATTATGTACCTTCTGGGATCTATCGTAACTTTTAAGGGAAGATTTTTCTTTCCTTAATAAAAAAATTATTTTTCACAGAATATTTTTTTTATTATTTTTCCTGTTCATTAAACACTGTTTGTAACCAGTATACAAAATATCTTTGGAAAAAAAAGTCAGGCATTAATGGGTGAAACTTGGTGTAGATCTAACGTATAATGCAAACTTCTGAGAATACATCCTTTTTTTTTCCACACATATTCATTATACGTAGAACGAGAAACTTTGTACAAGCAAAATAAAAAAAATCGTTTCTATAACTGGGAATAGAAACAATTTTCTTAAATATAAAATTATGTATTAAATAGACGGATAAGGAATCCATATGCAATTAACAGCATTTTTAAAATCTTCTATGAAGCAAGTTTTATAAATTGTGTGCATATTTTAACAAACACAAAAACTATACATGAAAAAGTTTTTTATTACTTTTAAACTAATATAACATCGTTTTAGATTTGATCTTAATTAAAAAACCTAAATGCAAACAGACTGTTGTTACCTTTTTGAGAGATTTTACTGCACAGCTAAAATAATATTTATTTTATAAGAATTTTTAAGAAAAAGAAAAGCATTTTTTCACCTTGAACGATATTGTTTAAACTTTTCGAACGTCTTGTTTGAAAGCATGCTTATTGTTAGTTATTTTTGTTCAAAATCCTTTATAGTTATACTATATTCGTTATATATACAAATACAAATAACTCTAGGAAGTAAAAGTTGATATTTCTGTGCATTAAAACAACTCACAAATCCACAACTGTTATTTTAAGCGAAAGCAAAATGCATTCTTTTGGACGGGATCACGAAACTTTGAGACTCATTTTTATAAGAGAAATCTAATTACGAACGAAAGTTCCACCTCTCAGATGTGGAAAAGCCACTGAAATGGTCCATTTTAGCTGCAAATTAGATCATAAACAGCGGTTTAAATTCTTAGAAGGCAGCCAAGTTGTTTTCTCCATCACCCTTTTATAACGTACATAAATAGAATCTAAAATGTATGTTTAAAGTTGTAAAATGTGCAGATTAAAAAATAAAAAAGAAATAAATTGATGGATTATTTACGATATTATATAAATAGATTTATGTTTTGATGTAAACGAAAAAAAAATCCCTTAAAACGAGATAAATAAAAAAAAAAAAACATTAAATGCAAATTGTAATGTAAATGGCATACTCCTGTTTCCAAGTTGGAGAGTACTAATCTTTTAAAGAATCAGTGTGAATTTCTACATTGAAACAAATGAACTGTTGTTCATTTCAAAACCGATGTTCCAATTTCAAACTGTAAAATGCAGCGTAATAAACTGTAAAACTAGCAATTTTACAGTTTCTTACTGTAAAGTTAGAAAATTTACAGTTTGTTGCCGTAAAATTTAGCTATATTATACTGTAAAAACAGCAGTATAATACTGGCAGCCGGGGTTCCAATTTAAAACTGTAAAATGAACAGTAATAAACTGTAAAACTAGCAATTATAGTTTCTTACTGTAAAGTTGGCAAATTTACAGTTTATTGCCGTAAAATTAAGCTGTATTATACTGTAAAAACAACAGCATAATATTGGCAGCAGAGGTTCTAGTTTAAAACTGTAAAATGCATCTTAATAAACTGTTAAATTAGCAATTTTACAGTTTAGTACTGTAAAAATAGCAATTTACAATTTAGTACTGTAAAATTAGCCATTTTAAAGTTTATTACTATAAAATAATATTGTAAAAACAGCATTCATTTTTTTCAGTGTAGATACATGACTTTCATCATAAATATATACATACGCATAACTAATCTTTACTGTTTGAGCAGTTAATTATATTTTTTTTTTGCTTCCAATTTCTGTTAAAAGCTATGGGTGTTGTCGCCCAAAGTATGATTGTACGAGTTAAAGTGTTATTTTAGCAGTGTTCTCGAGCATGGCAATGTTAAAAATGACAACGTTGAAAGTATAAAAATTATTTTGTTCAAAAGCTTTTTGCCAAGCTATAACGCTTCGACAATAGTACACTAATGTAACAACATCATTATTAACATTATAATTTTTAGTACATAGCTCTAAACAATGTCACAGTTTAATTTTTAAAATTATTTAGCATTTAGTTACTTAAAAAAATTTTGAGCGATGATTACAAAAAGAAAAAGAAAACATTATTCCACCCATTGATAGATTTTTGGTGTTAAACAATGCTCCATACTTCACGTTTAGACAGATAAGTCTAGTTATTGTGGTATCTGGTTTTTATTTTAAATTCAAATGAATATTCTTTTAAATAAACAGCTTAAAAAATGTGTAAAATGTATTCCCTTACCAATTACTTAGGATTTAGGATCAAGCGATTTAAAAGTTTATGAAGATTTTATGGTGGAACACGAAATATAAAAATATTAATTTAACCTGGAGCCATTACTGTTTGAATGATGCAAAATTTTCATCATTCTCATCATCACACATACACATTCAACTGCATTTCTAATAAAGTTTTCATTTGAAATGCAATTAAATGTCGTTTAAACAACAGTTTAAAATTGCAAAAAATTGCTCACTTACTAAGTATTTAATGAGTAATGGTCAAAACATTAAGAAGTTCATGTAGATTCTATGGCGAAAAGCAAAAAAAAAAAATATTACTTTATCCTGAAGATTAACCTAATACTGTTTGAATAAAGCAAAATTGAAAAAAAAAATCTTAGAAAAATGTGTACTGCGTATATATGTCTTCAAAAAAAAAAAAAAAATGTTTGAGCTCCTTATTCTCAGCTCAGCCAACGAAACCCCAATTTTGATTGATGTAGCTCTCTGGTAAGCATTTGTGTCAGAAAATAAACGGAAACTCTACCTGATGAAGCGATTTGCCCATGAAAGCATTTTTCATTCCAACCGCTGTAACTCTCAATTTCATTTTCATCTATCTTGCCCTGGTTACATTTGAAATATCCCAGTCTATCGTCTACTGAGTTATTAGAGTGCTATATTTCAAATAGGGTACAATAAAACAAACTTCAGGACTTTATTCTTTCCCCCAGAAAAACTTACTGTATTTGTTGAAAATGTTTCATTTCATACTTAAGCTTACTGGCATAGCTAAAAAAGAATATTTTAGGTTGATAAAAAGGTAATTTTTTATCAATACATTTTTGGGGTAATATAAGAATCATTAATAATGATCACGAATTTTAAATATAATTTAATTTTTAATGAAATACAAAATGTTGTTTGTAACCTCATCTTTTTTCATCAATATGACTGTATTCATAAAATTAAGTATTCTGAAACTGTTTACTAAACTTGTTATTTCAAAGATGGATTTTCTAAATACGAATACACAAAAATATATCTCCCTCCTTTAGTTCAAATACTTTTGGTTATTGTTTTGAAAAGCTTACTTAAAAGAGTGTTTCATATCATAAAAAATTGTTCAGTATTATTTCAACAATAACACGGCATTTAGAATATACTTTCTACGGAAACATTCGTTTATAGACAGAGCTCTCAGATAGACTCAAAATATATATGATTAACTTAGCGCTTTTATGCACCTTTAACTATTTAAAATTAACATTATGTGTCTATGTTCCCCGCTTTAATCTAATATACATGTATTGAACCATCCTTAGTATCTATAACGTGTGAAATTAGCGGGCTTTGTTTATGCTATTGTAACGAAGAGTCTTAAAATGACACTAAGCATTCATCCTTTGGGAATAACACTAAAATATATAAGAGCCTTTATAAATTTGTAACATCATAAAATTATGCATTTGGTAATTGTAAGAATATGAACAGCCATTTTTAAACTCTAAGCAAAATTTAAATAATAATGTAGTTGTTTCTTGCATAGTTATTATCATGATAACATCTTATCACATCGTAATAAAACAAATACTCTTTTGAAAATGAAATGTTTTGTAATGTTCGCGATCTCTCCACCCCCCGGAGCATAGATTTATTCATAGTTAACCACTACCACTGTCTATCACTTCTGAACTAATAATTTTGCTTAAAAATTACTTATCACACAGTACCATTTTATTTGGGATCCCTACTACAATAGCAAAATTAAAATTATTGAGCAAATTCAATCCACATTTTTTTTGATCTGTGTAACAGAACCCATAACCATGATTTTTTGACACATTCATACTGTGATTTATGCAATATTTATAATGTTACAAACCTTAAGTCACGCCGTGAACTTGTGTTTTTTTATAAAGCACTTAACAATCAAATTGATTGCTCTAATATTATTAATTCCATCCATTTTGCTGTTCCAAATGGAACTCTTAGGAGTCATCTGTGTTTTAAAAATATTTTTACAAAGTTTAATTATGTAGATAATTTTTGTCTTTTTAAATTTTACAAACTTTTTACCTCTCATTGTTGCATTTTGGATATTTTTAATATGTCTTTTAATAATTTTAAGTCTATTTGTTTTAATATTCTAAATGTGTAATTTGTTTAAATTCATTTGTTGTCTTTTAAAATTTTACGAAATTTTAATTCCTTGTGTTTCAGATATTTTTAACATGTTTTTTAATTGTTTTAAGTCTATATGTTTCAATATTTTGAATGTATAAATTGTTTTAATTGTTCTTGTTTTACTTGCCGCTGTAATTGGATTCGTCTGTTGTGCGCAATAATTTAATAAATAAATAAATAAATAAAATGTGAAATTTGAGGAATTCGTGGAATTCTATACGGAGAAGTGATGAAAACGATTAAAGAGCTTTTGAATCAGTTGCTTAACTCCTTTTGCAATGCACCTTCCCTTTTTTAAATTTAATTTAATTGTTTTTTACTTAACTTTATTTAAAAAAAAACATTTATTGAAAGGAAGCTGCAGCTTTTTCTTCACTACAAAAAATGAACTGTTGTTTTTAAAGTATAATTCTGGCAGCCGATGTTCCAATTTAAAACTGTAAAATGCACAGTAATAAACTGTAAAACAGCAATTTTACAGTTTATTGCAGTAAAATTTATCTGTATTAAACTGTAAAAACTACAGGATAATACTGGCAGCAGAGGTTCCAGTTTAAAGCTGCTAAATGCATATCCAGTACATGCATAAAATGTTAAACTAGCAATTTTGCAGTTTAGTACTGTAAAGTTAGCAATTTTACATTTTATTACTATAAAATTAGCTATAAAAACAACATTCATTTTTACAGTGTTCATATAAATTGTAATTTAAGGGTTTTAATAAATTAAAGTAAAACAAAAGCTGCGAAGAGAAATGGTTGGTCTTGGTTCCTCAATCCATCTACCCACTGAAATATTCAATACTTTCATCTTGAGGAAAACTTCGCTTAAACACTGAGTGACAAGCTTCACAAAGTGGTTTCTAATAGACGCTGTCCTCCCTTCATAAAACTCTACGCTATCATTTCTAGTTTTCCATTTGAATTGCTAATATCGATCAAAAGATGATGACGTCATGCACAATGAATATTTTTAGAGTCAAAAGTCAATATATTTTGAATAAACAAGTGTTTTCGCATTTAATAAAATCATTGATCCATCTGGCTCAAAACGTTTGACGAATTTACTTCCTATTGCTGCTAGGTCTTTTGTTTTGGGTCATGTTGCATTTAATTTTAACTTTTTAAAGTTTAGTGAAGGCTTTAAAAATTAGAAGGAAAATACTTGTTTATTGCTTATTTTAAAGAAAGAATTTTGCAACTTATTTTAAAATTGAATTTTTGAAATTGTTCCTTGTTTGTCACTTCCCTTTAGTCAGGCATTTTGGCATGCCATATCATTATTATTTTACGATCACATAGTTATAGATATCCTTCAGTTATATTTGGCCATTTTTTACAACATCACTTGAAACTCCCTTACAGATGGTGGTTTAAGATACAAATCGTCTTTAGTACACCAAATTAATTTGTGATTCTTATATTGAAAAACGCAGAAGTATCAGTAAATTGATTTTTTTAAGTCTCAACGCCAGTAGTAGTTACTTAAACATCATTGTTTTAGTGGCAGTTAGAAAAGAATGAGATGTTTTGCAAAATTTTAATTGATTTTTGCTCATGCGTTTGATGAAAATTACTGTAATTTAATAGAAAATGTTTCATTACAAAAATTATGCTTTTTTTCACTTTGCCTAGTGATTTTCTGAAACGAAAAATTTAAACCTATTTTTGAAGGTGTAACATAACAAAAATGAAAAATAACATTTCAACCATAGCTGTGGAACAAAATATTCCTTCTTTATGTGCACTGATTTTAGAACCAATTTCTAATTTTCTCATTTTGAAAAAGATATGTTATCTTAATTATTTTACTTTGCCCCACATTCCTCTACTTCCCGAGCTCCTTCCTTTTACATTTTTTTTCATTTTTTCTTAAAAATATTGACTTGAAACCTTTAAAAAAAACAACTCTTTTCGCTAAATTCTTAAGACGTTGATTACTCCTAAACGGTTGGTTGGACACTTTTAACCCATTTATGCCCTAGTTTTTTTTAAACTTTTTTTTCAATTTTTATCTGCTTAAAACTCTTACTTGGAATAGTTTACATACATTTTAGGCTTAAAATAGTTCGCCGTTGCCATACTTATTAAGTTATTTAATACCCTGTTTATGGGATATTTTGCAGATATGTGAGCAAAATACGATCCTACTTGACTTTTTTTGTGCAAAGTAACATTACAGAAGGCATCTCTGATCAATTTTAAGCAAATTATTTTAAAATAGTTTAATTTTATGAAAAATAAGTTCGCAAAAAAAACTTACTTTCTGTGGCTACCCATGCTGGATCGTTGATTGACTGATTTGTCTGATAATAGCTGTCAGTAAACAAACTCTGATGTCCAAATAGTGGCTCTAACTGGTTTTCTCAAGAAGAAGGACTATTTAACTTGTGAAAAACAGCTTTAGTAAAATGATATATCCAGTACAGATTTTTGTATGCAGTAACTAACAAGCGTCCCGTTTTTATTTTACTGGGCATAAATGGGTTAATTATTTTACATTGCCCCACATTTCCCTACTACCCGAGCTCCTTCCTTTAGCATTTTTTTCTCATTTTTCCTTAAAAATATTCAATTAAAACCTTTAAAAAACAACGCTTTTCTCTAAACTCTTAAGACGTTGATTACTCCTAAACGGTTGGTTGGACACTTTTAATTAAAAAAGAAAGGGAAACGTTTTAACAGGAATATATTGTGAAGCAAAAACACAATTTTCATTTGGATTCAAAGGTAAAATATTTTATAAACAAATAAAAAATCAGATTTAGAATCTTTTCATTAATATCAAACTGCCTAATGTCCAGCCGCTGTAAAATGCTTTGTGTCATTAGAAGTTCTCTCGAAACAATTAGCAACGTTTCTGCCCTTATTAACCTCTCCTTCTACCATCTTCCTAAAAAAAAAGAAAAATAGTAAAATGAGAAACACACCGCACAAATTTCACACAAAGAAAGCAATAACTATCTTCTTGTTTTTTTTTTCCTTTTTAAATTACATCGAAGCAAGTCTTTTTTTTCTTCTGCTTTGTTGACAAAATTCTGAACGTAGTGTAATTAGAAACGTAGCACTGATAAAAAATAAATTGAAAAAAATATGTATCTCAGCGTTGTTTTTAATTTGCTACAAAAACAATAGCAAATAAAGTGAAATGCTTGAGGTAAAAAAAAAGGCAGAAACCGAAAGTTAACTAGAACACTAAATTTCTGCCTCGTTGTTATTTATCTGCTTAGTTTTATTTTATTCTTTTTGAGTTAAAAATCTTCTTTATGTGCTTAGAAATCATCCTTTGAAGAAAAATATTAGCTTAAAGTTGTGTAATCAGTAGTAATTTTATGTATTCCTTGAAAACATATGATGACTGCGTTGCCACTGAACGTTAAAATGCTAACTGTAAAAATTAGCAATAATATTAATAATAAAAAGTAATAATAATAATAAAAATAGTAATAATGATAATAATAATACTAATAAATAAGAACAATAATAGTAGCAGTAATGAATTAATGCAAAATTCCTTTTCGTCTTTTTTTTTTTTTTTGCTTTTAGTTTAGGGAAAAAAAGAATGTTTCGAATGAGGGGAGGGGGTTGTCTCGCTTGCTCGTTTCATTTAATGAAATAAGAGCAGAAAAATTGAACATATTCTTGAAGCGTCTTTACTTTAATAAATTCATATACTCATCGGGAAATTATTTAAAAAAAATATTAAGACTTTATGCATCATGTTTAGCTTAAAATATTCCCGAAGATATATTTTCAGGCTTAGAGTAAAAATGCATACATTTCAAGCGTAATGTACCATATTATTAAAACTCTCTCTCTAACTCTGTTTATTCTCTGTTAAATCTGTTAATTATGATGTCGTTTAAAGTGTAGTCAAATTCTATATTTTTGGAATTCAATTTGCCCTATTTTATCGTATATAATTCGACCCCTTGCCAATTCTGCATAATGCTGGAAACAATTATAGTATAAGTTAAATCAAATCTATTAAATTTTTTCCCAGATTCCGATTCACCTTCGGTGATAAGCAAAAAATTTAAATATATATGTTTAATGCTGCTGAATGATCAAAATGAGATCATATTTTCATCGCATATGTTCTGATTTACAGACTCCCAAAATGTTACATGTCCTGGTGAAATCTCATTCCTTAATAATCAGAGTAGGCAGTCAAAAGTTTTTGAAAGCCATCAATCGAGAATCGATATTTTTTAATTTGAGAGACACCCTGAAACTTATTTTTCCGTAAATTTTAGTCAGACTATCTAGTAATTCCACAAAATTTCTAATTGTGTGGTTTTCAAAGAAGTCTTTAACTATTTCATCAAATCTGATTCGTGCCTCTCCTTCACCTTTGTTCTAAGAATCTTAGGAAAATAGTAACACTCACTCTTAAAGAAATAAATGAAAACTGTTTTGCAAATGGGGGGGGGGGGGCGAGAAAAAGAAGCTTTTTTCACATTAATGAGGGAAACCCGTTTTAAATTACATCAGAACACATTACTCACATAAAACCACTTTATCACCATTAAGAAGCTCTTCGTATTTAAGTTTACATTGAAATCATAAAAATACATTCTAAATTTAATGCATACAGCAAGTTTTAAATTCGAGAAAAGAACACATCTAGCGTGACGAAAGAATATTTCGTGACGAGGAGCAATGTTTAATTCTATTCTGTTTGTGTATAGCTGCTTGGAAATCGTACTCGAAAAGGAACTTTGTATCTAAAATGAGCTTCGGTAGTAAAGGTAACTGTTTTGTTTTGTATTTCACATTTTAAGCGAAAGGACATTATATTGAAGAGACGAATTAAAAAATTATGTAAGAGCTTGAAGAAAGATATTTAGGATGAATTATATTCCTGCTGTTTCTCTGAACTATTTCCTTGACACATTGGAAAAATACGTGTCACACTATATCCCATATCACCTCAAATTGCCAGCCTGGCTTTCACAATGTATGTAAACTAACCATTTTGTTGCACTTTTAACCCTTCACTGCACGATTTTTTTTTCATGAAAAAAATCATATGTTACCTTTTAAATAGCCCTGAGTTCAGGAAAAATGAAGAAAAAAATTAATCTTAAAAAATTGTGCCAAAAATGATGTGCATAAAAATCACACTAAACTGTTATAGCAATGTTCTAGAAGGAGCACAAAGCTCAGTTTAACTGCACTTAAAAATCATAGGAATATATGAGAGTTTATTTGGTTTGTGCCACCATCAGGCACACCATGCAGTGGAGGGTTAAGTTCGGCATCATTCTATCTATTTTAATTGAAGTGACTGATTTTAAATCGTCGCTGGTTTTAAAAGGGTGCTAGTTGGACAAGGTTAAAATGGGTGAATGTTTCTACATTCAAAAAATAATCACCATAAAAAAAGCAAAAAACCCACTGATAATGGTGAGTTTACTGTAATTCATTATATGTAACATAATCCTTTTGCTGCATTTTCAAATTCGACATCACTCTTTTTCACAATCGATGGGTTTGATTTTCCCTTCGATTCCTCCAATCGTGGTTGATTTTAAAACGGTGATTGCTGGGCTAGGAAAATGGGTGCATTTTTATACACATAATAAATAATCACGGTAAAAAATAATAAAATAAAAATAAAAATAAAAATACAAAAAAATTAAAAACCCTCTGATAATCGGAAGTTTACTGTAATTCAATACATGTAACCTAATCCTTTTGCTGCACTTTCTCAAGTTCGGCATCACTCTATTTTAATCGAAGCTCCCCATTTTCGAGGCATTGCATCACTCTGGGCAGCTAAAACAAGAGAAGGCGCTTTGGCATCTGGAAACTGTCAAACTCTTCCGTTGATCTTGTTTGAGGCGAAAAGTGTTTCTTTTGACGCCAATCTCACATTTACTTTCTCGCCAGTAGAAAGAAACATACTACGTCAAAAATATTTGCTTTTTTTCCCTTTGTGTTAAACTGAAAATGAAGCTAATATGACAAAGTAAACTTGTTCGTTTCGTTTACTTTTCTAGAAGTATCAACAGAGTAAAAATATATCTCTCTTTCTTGAACTTCTCCCCTTTCAGAAAAAATTTCTGCTACTCACTACTTATTACGTTACGTAAGTTACGTTTGGAACAAGACATTTTTATTTTAGCTTTATATTTCAACTTCTAAGTCCTAATTTACACAAATAAGTTATCAGTTTAGTTTAATCTTTAGAAAATGAAAATACTACCACTAAAGCGAAAAAGAATAAAATGCCAGTAATATGATTTCATCGTATATTTATATATGATTTTGAACAAATTAAATTACATTTTCTAGTTAAAATAATAAAGATTCGGAAGTTTTTTGAATAATCCTTCATATTTTTTATTTTGAATGCCATAAAATTATTCCAATAATTAAAGTTGATTATTTTTTCCCTTGGCAAATAGCTTACTATGTTAAGCTAACAGTTAACATTTGCAAATAACAAGCATAAGTTTGAAAATTGCACTGGGGTTCGTCCACTTATGGACAAATTGGTGTATAAAAACGGTTTATAACGGAAAAACATTTTTCAAACTATACGAGCTTCACACACTGTGAAATTCTCCTACGAAAATAATCAAACGAAGTAATTTAAAAAGAGATGTTTAGTACCTGAGTAAATAAAGGAATGAACTATTGTTAACTTAATACTTGTTTAATTAGGAATGAGACTACGTTGGTTAACATATAAGACCAGCAAGTAATCTTGTTTTATACACTTGAAAGTTTTCTACTAATTTCGAAATGGAATTTAGTTTCAAGAATCGAATCATGATTTAAAAGAAAATATTACAAAAAGTATATTAATCGTAATAATTTTACTTTTAATTTGCTACCAAAACTACAACATCTAATTTCTTCGCAACAATTGCGTCTCTGTGCAACCAATATTATGACATCAGCTATCGCACTTATGCCAAGCACAATTAATCACATTTGAATCCAAAACTCTATTAAAGAGAAGCTCAGGGTTATGCAAGAGGGTGAATTTTTGGCAGCTCTATTTAAAACCCTGCATGGTCGATAGTTCAAGCATAAATTTCACAACTGTGAATCGATTGTTATGCCCAATCAATAACGAAGTTAAATATTTTCAACGAACACTGTTGCGTGCTGAAAATGCGTGTGAAGGATTTCACTTCCCTCAGTTATGCTCACACATGCGCTCACTCTCTCTTGTTGATTAATAACAGCAAGCCAGGAACATGTGTTTCACTCTGTGTTTCAACACGGGATTTTGAAAGGAGTTAATCTTTTAATGATTTGCGTTCAAGGAGCGTTTTAGTGCACGATTGGGAGGAAAAGGATGAGTTTCCTTTTGATATTTTGATTTGCTGCGTTTGTGGAAAGCAGAGCACGGTAGTGAGGTACTACTTTTATGGTGATAAACTGTAAAAATTGCAAATTTTACAGAAATAAAATGTAAAATTGCTAATTTTACAGTTTATTACCGTTCATTTTACAGTTTTAAACCGGAATCTCTGCTGCCAGTATTAAACTGTTGTTTTTACAGTATAATACAGCTAAATTTTATAACAATAAACTGTAAAATTATTAGTTTTACAGTTTATTACTGTGCATTTTACAGTTTTAAATTGAAACATCGGCTGCCAGTATTATACTGCAAGAAAAACAGTTCATTTTTTGCAGTGTACACTACAAAGTTTTCTGCTAATTTTGAATTAAAATTTAGTTTCAAAAATCGAAATATGATTTGAAAATAAAATATTACAAAAAAGTATATTAATGGTAATAATTTTACTTTTAATTTGCCACCAAACCTACAACATCTAACTTCTTCTCAGCAATCCCGTCTCTATGCAGCCAATATCATGACATCAGCTGTAGCACTTATGCCAAGCATAATTAATCACCCATTTGAATCCAAAACTCTATTAAAGAGAAGCTCAGGGTTATGCACAAGGTGAATTTTGAGCAGCTCTATTTAAAACCCTGCATGGTCGATAATTCAAGCATAAATTTCACAACTGTGAATCGATTGTTATGCCCAATCAATAACGGAGTTAAATATTTTCAACGAACGCTGTTGCGTGCTGAAAATGCGTGTGAAGGATTGCAGTTCCCTCAGTTGCGCTCACACATGCGCTCGCTCACTCTTGTTGATTAATAACCGCAAGCCAGGAACATGTGTTTTACGCTGTGTTTCAACACGGGATTTTGAGAGGAGTTAATCTTTTAATGACTTGCGTTCAAGGAGCGTTTTAGTGCACGAGTGGGAGCGGGGGGGAAGAATCAGTTACCTTTTAATATTTTGATTTGCTGCGTTTGTGGGAGGCAGAGCACGGTAGTGAGGTAGTACTGCACTGTAAAAAAATGAATGTTGTTTTTGCATTATAATACAGCTACTTTTATAGTGATAAACTGTAAAAATTGCTAATTTTACAAAAATAAAACGTAAAACTGCTCATTTTAGTTTATTACTGTTCATTTTATAGTTTTCAACCGGAACCTCGGCTACCAATATCAACACGTTGCTTTTACAACATAATACTGATAAATTTTTCGCCAATAAACTGTAAAATTTCTAACATTACAGCAATAAAATGTAAAATTGCTAATTTTGCAGTTTATTATCGTGAATTTTACAGTTCTAAACTGGAACCTCGCCTGCCAGTATTATACTGTAAAAACAACAGTTCATTTTTTGCAGTGTATGTATATGTTACTGTTAAAGCATGAAATCCGTTATTTTATAGAATACCTAGTTCTTCCATGAAATAACTAATAGCGTCCGTTAAAGTGTAAAACGCTCTTTTATTTCATGGTTTAACTATTTATTTATAGAATAATGATCTGCAGTCCGTTAAAGTGTAAAATATAATCTATATCATATATCTCGCTTTTTAGTATAAGGTACATTTACGCTTCGTTTAACAATGGTAAAAAAGGAAAGAAAACGTTTATTTTGAACTCAAAGATAAAAAAAAAAAAAATCTGAAGGTCGGTAAAAATAAAGGACGACAAATATTTCATTTTTGTGTCATTTTAGTAATCCTGGTTGTAACCTTTGAGAAGAAATAAAGGTCGAATGAATGTAACACTATTATCATCAACGGTACCATGTGACTTGGGCGAAAATTTCAAGTTGATCGTAACCGCTGAACAAGTTTCTCACTAGATGTAGCGATAGAGAAAATCGCCAAAGTAAAAAGTAAACAAATTATGGTAATTGATGATTCGGAAATCAATACTTTAGAGTGTTAATTAACAATGCAAAAAAATGTGTGTTCAGTAAAATATTCAAATTTAAGTTAATGTTCGAATTACTGTTTGATTTTCGAGCACGAGGCCTCCTTCGAATTTACACAGGCGTCACAGTTCTCTTCTGATTTTATCAAAACAGGAATGATGCTAATAAGAGACAACGAATGGAAGGGCTTTTTTTTTAATCCGAATTCGTTCATTAGACGCGTTGGCCTGTTTTGATTCTCTTTCTTGTCGAATCTAGGAAAATAAGATAATGTCGAACTAAGCAGAAATACTGCCACTTTCTTAAAAAAGATGTCACCCCTTTTTTTAACCCATTAATGCCTAGCGTCTCTTTTTTGGGACGATCCAAAAAAGGGTCTGAATTTCCCCAAAATGAACATTTACACTAAATAATACTGTTCAATTTATACCTTGGTATTGTTTCAATTCGTTATTAACAGATTGCAGCATAACACCATTGTAAAGTGTTCTGTAGCAGTTTTAATATGATCTTTATCAAAAATGACATCGTACACAATCTCAAGAAAAAAGTTTTCAAAGTTATTTCCAGCTTCCCAGTTTATGTTAATTTGTGATTTTATTTCTTCCTATAAAATATCTTTTTAAATATTATATCGTAGGCAGAAAAATTTTCTTTGTAAAAAAAGTATGTACCCTCTTACCCTTTAGGGTCTATCGTAACTTTCAAAAGACGATTTTTCTTTCTTTAATAAAAAAAATTATTTTTCACACAATATTTTTTTTATTATTTTTAATGTCCATTAAACGCTGTTTGTAACCAGTATGCAAAATATCTTTGGGGGAAAAAGTCAGGCATTAATGGGTTAAATAAAGCAGTTCAACATTGCTAGTGACGTCTTTCGAGGTCGTTCAGTACATTTGTTATTGCGCTAACATACTATTACATTTTATAGGACTTTTGTGTTTCGTGTGCAAATGTTAAATATTTTTATAATTCTAAAATAAGGGATAAAAATTCATTACTGAAACATGGGGAGAATAAATTAGACGTGAAGAAAATATCAATTTAGAAATATATATAAGTGAATTATTGTATACTACTGTAACAAAACTAATATTACTTGCTTCAGATAGATAAAAATAGTTTAAATAAATCAACTCTCCGTTAGCTCCATTGCTGCCTGCCTCTGCTTACATTAAAACCCTAATACATCAAGACTAAATACATTTTTTTCCTAATACTGTGCCTTAAACTTTCCAGTAATTTCTAACAATGACTGTTTCTCATTAGGAAAAGTCTTATTAAAGTCGTGGTAATTTATAATTAACTTTGCATGGTAAGAAGTTTCCATCTATCTTTTGTCATAGAGGATTAATCAAGTCCTTCGGTTTACTTGTGTAAAACCTAAACTATTTTTAACGCAGCCCTGTTCCCTGTATGGTGAATTAAATAACATGCATCATTAATTTAAGGAACTAGCTTCACGTGTCAGAGACGAAAAAGTGCAGTGTCTTTCACTTATAATGAACTTATTAGACGTTTGTTTTTTAATGATGATTAAATAGGCACTTAGCTTAGTCCATGTTTTTCTTCTCAAGAAATGTAATATATTTTATTTTTATTGGTTAATATATATAACGTCTTGTGTATTTACGGTAATTTATCAGTAATGAAAAGAATGATGAATTCAATTCATTCATTAAAAATATATGAATATATATATTATATATATATATATATATATATATATATATATATATATATATATATATAATATATATACATATATATATATTATATATATATATACTATATATATATATATATATGGCGTAATATAAGAATATATTCTTTAAAATTAAAGTTTTGCTGTGGCCAATAACTCTCACAATATTTTCAGAAAATTATAGTAATTGGCCCCCTATGATGAAAACGCTACCGATAACTCTAAATGTTTAGCAACAGAAAAATCAGATGAGGAGTTTAATGTATTAAATAAGCTCATGTCTCTAAAAGACTTCCAAAATACTTTTGGAGGCGATGTGGACAAGATAAAAGCACCGAAATAACAGAAGGAAGTTTCAAATAATACATGACCGTTATACAAAGTTTGGCACTTTTTTTTCAGAATGATTTTTTTAAAAACAACTCTACCAATACTGAAATACTGACTGCAATTATAACAACAAATGCAAATTTGACTAATGAAAATAATGTGACAGCAGCAACAATTGTGATAACTCCTCTGAAAACTCATATAAATTTGTATACGTCAGCTACTTCAAACAAAACAACTTACTGTAGTAAATTTATCGATGATGACCAACAAAATGCGCCAAAAAGAAGGAGAAAATTTCTTAATAGGATAGACAAAAAAAACCATTCTTTATAATTTCTGAGAGTTATAGAGCAGCTATTGAAAACAATGAACAAGAAAAGCAGCAAAAAGAGTGAAAAATAATGAAAAGAAAAGAAAACGGAATGGAAAAGCAGAAGAAAGAAAATGCTTTAAAGAAGACTAAAACAAATAAAGAGAAGTCAAAAAATAGAAAAGGGAAAGATAGAGAAAGATGTTGAATGCTATAATGTTATAATATATTTAATGAATGGAAAATATATTCAATTAACAGTATAATACCTTCATATAATGGTATACTATATTCATGTAAAGGTATAATATTTTCAAATACACACGAATAATCCAGTATAACATAGAATGTTTATGTGGCAAATAACTGTAATATAGTATCATATGAAGTATTTTTTATTCATGCAGATATATTTCATAATTATTTTTTATTCAAGCGTACAAATACGATGTCGCTAAAGTGGCCCAAAAACTATACCGTTTCCCTTATAATAATTTTACTTCAGAGGGTTGGAGTAAATTTAAATTTCGACTACCTTCCCATTTAAATTCACGGGCATCGCCGTGCGGGTACTGCTAATATATATATATATTATATATATATATATATATACTAGCTGACCCGGCAACCGTTGTTTTGCCATATAAATAATTTCCTAGTAATTTCTAGTGTAGACAAAAAATAGCTTACTTATTATAAGTATGTATGTATGTATGGTAGAATGTGTATATTGTATGTATGTAAGAATGTGGTATATGCGTGAAATAAGCATGGAGCGCTGTGAACAATGAGGAAATATAAAAATAACAAAAGGCAAACATTATTTTTAAGTTATTATAATTTATTCCTTAAAATTATATATCATTAATTAAACAATTACGACAGTAACACTAAACGTGAACAATATTTTTTGTTAGTCCATCTTTAGCTAACACAAACAAACTGGATGGTTTACCCACTCGAGAGCATGCCACGTATAATTGTCCGTGTGAAAAACATGGTGTTCTCAAATTTAAGCCACAAACAGACATCGTTTGACCTTGGGATTTGTTGATAGTCATTGCAAATGCTAATCTAATCGGAAACTGAATACGTTTGAATTGAATTGGCACATCTGTAGGTATAATAGGAATCCGTGGTATGAGTATATTTTCACCTCTGAACTTGCCATTTAAAATCCTGGCTTCGATCACGTTTTTCATTAATTTTTGAATGACTAATCGCGTACCGTTGCACAGCCGGGGCGGGTTCAAATTACGAAGCAAGATAATTGGATATCCAACCTTTATTTTTTAAAAATTTGTGTCACTTTAATGGTCGTTCATATCCCTCCCCCCTCTCGCAGTGAAAAAAAACTTTACACAGCAGATTTTGCCTAATAACTCAACACTAATGGTGTTTGATACATTTTATTCGTTTGTAATGATGTTTTTTGGTCACAACCAATATGAAAATCACAAAAAATAGTTACTTTAATTTTTAACATATATTTATCTTCTTCAGAATTTTTGACTTTTAATTTTACTTTGAATTTGACGTAAATGCAAGGTATAAAATACAGAATTTTATAAAGGTACAAAAATTAACATAATATAATTGATAGTGTATATAATTTTTGAAAAAATAATATAAGTGCCGCAAATCAAAAACCATTTATTGCCACAATCGATTCAAAGCCCCCAAAAATGGCGCAAACGTCCATAAGAAAATTCTACAGCATCGAAGGACCCCATTGCCAATTTTAACAAAGATCCGACCAAAACTGTCATTTTGTACTATAAAAAAATATGGGGTAGATCCCCATGAGGGGATGTACCTGCATAAGGACATTACAATCATTAAAATCATTCAAAAAAAAAAAAAAAAAAAAAAAACATGCAGCTGTTCGAAAAAATCCTTACGGGCCTAGATTCGATCTCATTCCATCAGGAACTTCAACCTGACGCGCTAACCACTTGACCATCGGGTCGCTCATTGAAGTAAGGATTTACGATAACACACATTGTTTTAGTTCAGTAGATCAGATGTTATGTGCGAACAAAAAAAAATTCAGGGGTGGACTACCCCTAACATTTAGGGGGATGAAAAATAGATGTTGGCCGATTCTCATAGATACTGGATAAGCACAAAAAATTTCATCAAAATCGGTCAAGCCGTTTCGGAGGAGTATGGCAACGAAAACTGTGACACGAGAATTATATATATATATATATATATATATATATATATATATATATACAGGGTGTCCACTCCAATCGTGGACCAATAGCTAATTTCTAAACCGTTAGAGATAAGCATATAGTTTATTTAGGAAAAAATCTCCAAATTACGAAAGGAATTTTGGGTCTATTAAATGTTTTTCAAAAAATCAAATTTTGAAAGAGTTACGAAATTTAAATTTTTATACAGCCCCCCAGTCCTATCAATCATATTTAGTAAAACATTCTTGACACTGTAACGTTTAAAACTAAAAAAAAATCACTCTTCTACCACAAAAATTGACCGAGTTATGACGTTTTGAAAAATCAAGATTTTGCATTATTTCATGTCGTCATCGAGCGATCGCTTAAGGGACCGAATGCGAAATCCTTCAAAATCTTAATTTTTCAAAACGTCATAACTCGGTCAATTTTTGTGGTAGAAGAGTGATTTTTTTTTAGTTTTAAACGTTGCAGTGTCAAGAATATTTTACTAAATATGATTGATAGGACTGGGGGGCTGTATAACAATTTAAATTTCGTAACTCTTTCAAAATTTGATTTTTTGAAAAACATTGAATAGACCCAAAATTCTTTTCGTAATTTGGAGATTTTTTCCTAAATAAACTATATGCTTATCTCTAACGGTTTAGAAATTAGCTATTGGTCCACGATTGGAGTGGACACCCTGTATATATATATATATATATATATATATATATATATATATATATATATATATATATATATATATATATATATATATATATATATATATATATATATACTAGCTGACCCGGCAAACGTTGTTTTGCCATATAAATAATTTCCTAGTAATTTCTAGTGTTGACAAAAAATAGCTTACTTATTGTAAGTATGTATGGTAGAATGTGTTTTATTGTATGTATGTAAGAATGTGGTATATGCGTGAAATAAGCATGGAGCGCTGTGAACGATGCGGGAATATAAAAATAACAAAAGGCAAACATTATTTGTAAGTTATTATAATTTATTCCTTAAAATTATGTATCATTAATTAAACAATTACGACAGTAACACTATTAAACAATATCAATCTCTTAATGCTATAGCGTGAACAATATTTTTTGTTAGTCCATCTTTAGCTAACACAAACAAACTGGATGGTTTACCCACTCGAGAGCATGCCACGTATAATTGTCCGTGTGAAAAACATGGTGTTCTCAAATCTAAGCCACAAACAGACATCGTTTGACCTTGGGATTTGTTGATAGTCATTGCAAATGCCAATCAAATCGGAAACTGAATACGTTTGAATTGAATTGGCACATCTGTAGGTATAATAGGAATCCGTGGTATGAGTATATTTTCACCTCTGAACTTGCCAGTTAAAACCCTGGCTTCGATCACGTTTTTCATTAATTTTTGAATGACTAATCGCGTACCTTTGCACAGTTCAAATTACGAAGCAAGATAATTGGAGATCCCACCTTTATTTTTTAAAAATTTGTGTCACTTTAATGGTCGTTCATACCCCCCCCCCCCCCTCTAGCAGTGAAAAAAAAAATTATACAGCAGATTTTGCCTAATAACTCAACACTCATGGTGTTTGATACATTTTATTTGTTTGTAATGATGTTTTTTGGTCACAACCAATATGAAAATCACAAAAATAGTTACTTTAATTTTTAACATATATTTATCTTATATACAGGGTGTCCACTCCAATCGTGGACCAATAGCTAATTTCTAAACCGTTAGAGATAAGCATATAGTTTATTTAGGAAAAAATCTCCAAATTACGAAAGGACTTTTGGGTCTATTCAATGTTTTTCAAAAAATCAAATTTTGAAAGAGTTACGAAATTTAAATTTTTATACAGCCCCCCAGTCCTATCAGTCATATTTAGTAAAACATTCTTGACATTGTAACGTTTAAAACTAAAAAAAATCACTCTTCTACCACAAAAATTGACCGAGTTATGACGTTTTGAAAAATCAAGATTTTGCATTGTTTCATGACGTCATCGAGAGATCGCTTAGGGGACCGTATGCGAAATCCTTCAAAATCTTGATTTTTCAAAACGTCATAACTCGGTCAATTTTTGTGGTAGAAGAGTGATTTTTTTTTAGTTTTAAACGTTACAGTGTCAAGAATGTTTTACTAAATATGATTGATAGGACTGGGGGGCCGTATAAAAATTTAAATTTCGTAACTCTTTCAAAATTTGATTTTTTGAAAAACATTGAATAGACCCAAAATTCCTTTCGTAGTTTGGAGATTTTTTCCTAAATAAACTATATGCTTATCTCTAACGGTTTAGAAATTAGCTATTGGTCCACGATTGGAGTGGACACCCTGTATATTTATCTTATATATATATATATATATATATATATATATATATATATATATATATATATATATATATATATATATATATATATATATATATATATATATATATATATTTAAGCTTTATAGATATTTATCGTAACTACTAACAAATCGTAACTACTACTTATCGTAACTACTAACAAATAGGGTAGACCGGGGCATGTTTATGCAGATTTTTATCAGTGAATTTTTTATTTTTAAGTTTTAACTTATGAAATTTTGACCTTGGGGTTTTATAAAGCAGTTAATAAAGTCGAAGTTTGTGCATTCAGCTTTTGCTCTGTTTGAGTATTTAAGAGTTAAAAAATAATATTTAGGTCAATGTCTGCTGTTCAAACGTGCCCCGTACCCGGGGAGCGTTCACCTTTTAATAGCTGTCTATGTCCCACGAAATACATTATTCTTTCAAATTCAAAATATTTTCAGTTTCAAAATCTTAATCAACATATAACGTCAAAAGGTAAGTAAGTGGATAGTAATAAAAAAGAAAAGGAAAACATTACTAATCTCTCCAAAACAGTTTTCTGAGTTTTACTTATTTTTACAATACAGCATCGTTTTTGCTTAAAATTGGATGGATAGAATTTAGTGTCTCTCCTTACCTTATTGTCTTTTCGATCTGATTTGTTAGTTTTTCTTGGCTGACTAACGGATCATAGCAGAAATACATTTTCTGTTTCATTTTATACAAAACTACAGGTTTTACTTTAAAACTTATAACACAATTATAATTAACGATTTAGAGCATTCTACAGATAGGGTGAGTTCTGGTAAGTGCGTACCCTTTTTTTCAAAGTTCATGTTCTCAAGGATGCTGATCTGTTGAAAAATCTTGTACACTCACAATTTTTTTTTAGTTTTCTTTCCAGATCCTTTACTAAGATTTTCAAGCATATAATATGTAATATATATAAATATGTAATATATATAAATCATAAGCATAGGTTTTGTGACCTGGTTAATGACACCTATTCTAAGGTACGCACTTTCCCTACCTAGCGGGGTAAGTGAGTCCAACTTAAATTATATGAATATGAGCAGGAAAAAACTTCTGGCACATATTAAATATGTTAGGTAGTTGCCTTAGGATAATTCCTAATACTAGAGATCAGCACTTGCTTGCATGGATGAAACGCAATCAATGATATCTCACGTGTCTTGCAAACAACTGTGATTTGAAGATTGAGAGAGTTATGTCTGTGATTCTTCCTTTGTCCTTTTAATGAGATCAAGTGAGCAAATGTAAGTTGTTTTTATTTAGTAATAATCACTTATAGTTTACATAGTTTATTTTGGTTTAATACATTAATCAGTCTGTGTTTAAGCCAGGGTTCGCACTTACCCCTTCTTAAATGTAAGATGAGACATGTGCGTCCAATAGCGTTGTTGTAAGTGCGTACCCCTGTGAGTTTACTTAATTCTATTTGTATAGTAGATCGTTAGGTGACCAGAGTGAACAATTCGTTTCTTTTTTCTTTTTTGAATAAATAAGATTTTAAAATATTTTTCTCCTTAGAATCAGCAGCAGTAAGAAAAAACATAAAATAAAGAGCAAAAAAAAAAAAAGAAAATAATTGTACTTTTTTTTCTGGAACATTGAAATAGTTTTTCACAAGGTGTTCTTAACTTAAATATAATTTATGAATTACTCCACCTTCGTTTTTTCAATCAGTTGGTTCCTTATTTAGTGGTTCACTTAATTTCATTGCTGCATTTGTCATTCTGGTTTAAATTAAGTATAGCTTATGATCGCTATTTTCAACGAAAAATTTACTAACTGATAGCTAAAAGCCAATATATTTCAGAGGTAATGAATAAAATTGAAATCTTATGCCGCATTCAATGTAAATATAAATACTTGATGGAAATGACGTCGGATTTATAATCGGCTTATAGAAGAGTTAGAAGCAAAATTAAAGGTGAATTACGAGAGTCGGATTTTCCACGCAATAGTACACACTTGCCTCATCATAATGGTGCGAACTTGCTCCGCATAATAGTACGCATATGCCTCGTGATAGTGGTACGCACTTGCCCCATCATAATGGTACGCACTTACCCCCACCTTACTTTAAAGAAAGGGAAAGTGCGTACCGTCATATGAACAAATTTTAGTTAGAGTATTTGATCAAAATACCCCATGTATGTTATTAGTAGCTATTACTCAAAAGAAACAACTTGCATTTCTTGACTTCAATTGCTTGGTAACTACGAGAGAAACTGGAACAAAACCTTCTCAATCTTTACTTTAGAGTTTTTTTGAAGACATTTAAGTTGTCTCAGATTGTGCTTCGTCTATTAAATCCAGGCCTGAATTTTACCTATTGAAATTATCATTAGACAGTTATCTAACATAGTCGATGTGTTGCAAAAGCCCTTTCAGGACAGTGTTCATATAATTCCCAGTGGACGCACTTACCCCGTGGACGCACTTACCAGAACTCACCCTACATTTTGGAAAACGTTGCCAAGCTCGAATAGCGAAGTTTTAAAAATTAATGCTTCATAAATTTTTTGAGGAAAGGGAAATTGTAAAAAAAAAATACATCGAATGTCAATCAATTTTCCTAAAAACTACATTAAACTGACCTAAAGCAAATCAGAAATATGATAGGGGAGCTTTTAATGTTTTAATTTTTTAAGTCTTATTTTTAAACTTCGTAATTAAGTGTGATGCTTCGAAGAAATTTTTCTCATGTAAAATACAACACTTATCATTTGTGTCAAAATTTGAAGAGATTTTGAATTTTTTCGTTTCAAAGGTAGGGGAGACCGGGGCAAGATGACGATGCTAAGAATCGTTGCTTCTTATTCATTCATTTTTAAGGATGGTAAAATTATTTTTATATGAGGCGTTAGAGTAGTCCTTTGTAGCTTAAAATATATTACCAATTATTTTTTGAAATTAAAAAAAATGTATGATTTTCTTATGTTTTCATAACCTTAACAATTTGTCATCTTGCCCCAGTACCGGGGCAAGATGACTTTCGCCTTGGGGCAAGATGACGACTCTATAAAAGGTGTGAAATTTTTATCTTTTAAATACGTTACATGGTTTAACAAATGATAAATGTGTTTCTACATTTTAGAAAGCATTAAATTAAGCATTGTAAAGTAATGTATATATACAAAGGTTTAGTAGTGCAGCTAACAATAGTCGCAAATAAAAATGCCATTTTCATAATTGGAACTGTCCTCATGCCACCTCTCTTGGCGTTTACAGCACTGGATCCATTCTTCTGTTGGAGGATCACAATATTCCTCTTTACAAACAGGACATCTTACTACATCATCCTTTGAAGTTCATGCCACTGGGTTGCTTGGTCTGATTTTTTCTGACTTCGGGCTAAGGAAACAAAGTTTGAGTTTTCTTACTCCTTTTTTTGCTTCACGTTCTTCTGTCCTCTGTTTTTTTAGACAATCCTTTTTCTCTTTTTTCTAGCAGTTTTTTGACGGGTGAGCTCGTAAGGATACTTGAACTCATTTTTTTTGTTTTTCCTTTTTGCGCCACATTGTAGTGCTTTTGGCAATGGCTTTAAATCAAAAACACTGAAAAGCTTCTTTTCTGCACTGGAATTAGAATTTGTCATCAATTCTGTATCTACTGGATGCTTTATATGTGTTTTTTTTACTAACAGGGTCTGGGGGTTGGCCCTATTATTTTCACTTCCCTCTTTAACAGCATCAAGATCAGTTGTTTTTGAAGCAGTGAAATCACGATCGCTGAATACAAGAGAATTATGCGGCTCGATCCCACATTCTTGAAAACCTTGAACTGCATTTGCAATTGTTGCGGCTTTAAAGTAAGCTATGCTCAAAAGTTCACCAACATTTTTATCTGTGATGGTCTGCCCTGGATAAGTGACCATATAGTTGTCACATGTTTAACTATAATAATTTTTCAATGGGCCGAAAAATGCCACATCAAGAGTTTGGAGACGATGTGATGTATGGGGAGGCAACCCAACCATGATAATGAATTTTTCTCTGCAATATAATATAGCCTGCAAAGTTATGTGGGATTTATGATTGTCAATGATCAACAAAACAGGAGATTCTTTGTTTGATTTTACGTGTTGATAAAAGTGCTGCAAAAAAGAGAAAAAAGTATCCTCATTGCTCCAGCCATTATCTTTACAGTGACCTACTGTTCCTGGTGGGGCTTTCTCGATAAGTTCAGGACGCATTCGTTTTCTGGAAAAAATCAGAAAAGGTGGCAGATAAAAGCCAGTGGCGCTTATGCAACAAATTAGTGTTACATTCCTTCCTCTTTTTGCTGAAATAATCTGCGAAACTCTTCTGGATCCTGTAGGACTGATTACCATAGGCAGCTTATTAAGCACAGTGGACAGACCTTCAGGTACGTTAAACACCTTTGCGGCAGCTCATACGTCCTTCTTTAACTTTTTCAAGAGCTGACACCATAGAATCTTTGCTCCATTCTCCTCTTGAGGATTTCTTCTTGTAATGTCGAACCATATCTAAAATGTCATTATATGTATCATTAACAAACAATTAGCTTGCTCTTCGGAAAAGGGGGGGATGAGGGACTTAGTATAATATATTATTATATTCATTAGTATACATATTAGTATAACTATAAATAAGCATTTGAAGAACTTAATAAAAGGGACAACATAGTTAGTTTCATAAATTCCGAAACATGGGGCAAGATGACAAGCTCGTCATCTTGCCCCGTGTTTCGTTTCGTCATCTTGCCCCAGACTGCCATTTTTGAAGAATTCGTATTTATTTCCATAACAAATGCGTTTATTTGGTGTTTATTCATATAAATAGGTAGAATTTAAACTAAGGTACACATTAATACTAATGAGAAGCAATAAATCTTACCTGTATTTGCATCAGAGCTTATTTGCACGTGGATAAAAGTTAGATCGCGGTAGCGGTAAACCAGAACAACTTCAGAACTGTCTTGCAAATGGTGATTTTAGCGACTTTATACTATTGCGGAACAAAGAATAGATAGAAGAATCTCTAATAACCAGTTGAGGCTGCTACCTAGCGGGAAATGAAAAAAATACGAAATTCGTCATCTTGCCCGGCTCGTCATCTTGCCCCGGTCTCCCCTACATACTGCCATTGTTCAAACGAAGTTTTTGCCATATTTCATGACTGATGATTAAAAAAAATGTGAACCAAAAGGGTTGAAAACATAAAATATTTAATAAATCGTTACGTCTAATTGAAAAATGCCCAAAAATCTATCGGAAAAGGAAAATAAAGGAGTGGAGTGAAAAATGCGAAAAAAAAAAAACATTCCTTTTCTTTTTAAGTGCAAAAAAGACCGGCAACAAAAAAAGTAAATTTTTAACACGTCTGTCTAGTCTGCATTGATTAAATGCCGCTAAAGTTTGGTAGTCTTGTTCTTTAAATCTTAATTACGCACTTTTTAACCAACTAAGGAAGTTTGAAAAGAGTTCGCCTTACGTAGAAAAAACCTTTAGATTAAAATTAAAGGGTGCAAAAATTGTTTTACCCCTACAACAAATGCTGTTTGCTAGCGTTTTTCCTTGTAAGTTTTTTTTTTTTTTTATTCTTACTATGTGTGGGGGGAAGTAAGATGAGAGTAACAAGAATTGTTTTTCGCATTTTTATGTTTCTTGCATCGTGTGCTGTGAGGTTTGATCACTGATATTATGCTAATGAAGCTCAAATTTGTGTACTGAAAAGCATTTATTTTTCCAAGATTTTGAATTTTGCTTTTTCTCGAAACCGTCGTGAGTGTGAAAAGTTAAGCGTTACGCAATATTTCAGCTTCATAATATACTTTAGGAATTTAACTTTTGGGTTTATTTATACAAAATTCGAGAAATATTTTGCTCTCGAAATCACCGACGGCTTCATTTTTTTTCCAAAATATGCGAAAATAAGCGCATTTGCAATATTTTACGGCTGAAATGGGACAATAATGTTTAAAAACACCCTTTCTTCCTGAAGTTTTACCTTCCTATTTTATACCACTTTCATTTTGAATTTTTTTTAACTGAAAAAGATATCAAATGATTCAATATATCGAATAAAAACTTTCATATTTTGGAAAAATACTATTCAATACAGCAAAGCATAAGAATAGTTCACGCTTTATTGCACAACTTCTATTCTTGTTACATCGCTAATATAAATATATTTATCTGAGTGTTTATACATGTCATAACCCTTGTGCTTAAAAATAATTTCTATGGAGGAAGAATATAACATATGACACCTACACGAAGTTCCTTGGGGTTTTAGCTATTGAATCGGCAGCCGTTTTTCTTTCCCCTTCTTTGTATTGAATGGCATTTCATTTCATTAACGAATGTACGTAACGTCCGCTCCGATTACATTTTATCGATACTTTAGCGTTATTGCACTGCTATGCAATTGTGTTACTCAATAGATTTTTTTTTATTACAACAAAATTTTCGTTAGGTACTTGGGAAACTATACTTAGCCGATAAGCTATCATTGTAAAATTATTAAAAAAGAAAAAAAAGCAAAAATGAGGGTTTTTTTATTTTAAACGTTCCCTAGCAGCATAATCTCATCGGCCGATGATTGGCCATTCATCGAACCCCGATGAAATTATCATCGGCCGATGATCGGATTCGATGAGCTCTCATCGGGAATTGCTCCAATATGTCTCATCGGCCAAACAGAATCCGAGCAGCAAAATCCGATGAGTTTTGCTCGAAATATGATGAGATTTGGAGCAATTTACGAGCAGTGCAGTCCCGTGCCGATGAATTTTTGATTAATTTTGGATGCTCGGCTTATTTTCATCGGGAAAGTTGAACGGAAGGATATCGCTTTCCGATGAAAAGTAGCTCATCGAAAACCGTGCTCGGATACCGTAAAATGGGGTGTATAGGAACAGCGGGGTAAATCGGAACAAAACTTCCCCACCGTACAAAGAAATTCTTCATAAATATAATATTGAGTATTTTTCGCCATGAATTTTTTTTAGAAAGGTAAGATCATGGAAAGTAGGAAAAAATTACTTTTGTCAATCTGGCAACACTACTGTCTTCTAAGGAGGGCTGCACGTGGAATGCTAAAAAACATCACATTTTTATAGACTGCAAAACTTCATATGCACGAACAAACTTTCTTCTATTTAAAAAATAAGAGTGGTATGTTTCAATTATACATGTATCTGAACAACAGAATACCACATTAGAATTTACATTTTTTATAAATTGTGTCATAAAAATGAAGAATTCCGAAAAATGCCATAGGAAAAAAATTTGCGGGGTGAATCGGAACACTTAGTTCTGTTGTTCCAATTCAAACTTATTTGAAGGAAACTGTTTGAAAAATCAAGATTCTAACCCCAATTCTTCTAATCAAGACAAGGACAAGGATTTATTACTGTTTATCCCTTCTCCTGAGCAACTAGATCTTAGAATGATAAAAAAAGTTGCAGATTTCAAAAGATTTTCTCCAGGAGACTTTTTTTTACTTAAAATACGAGGGGGAAAGTCACATAGACTTTATGTAATAAAAGTCCAGCACACAGACAATGATGAATAAGCGAAAAAATCTTTCAGACCAATCCCCGAAACCCAGAGATTTCAAGAAACTAAAGAAAAGGCAGAATTTATCCCAGGAGATGTTATGAAAAAACTTAAGCCAAGTCACAATTGCTAGTTTTAAGGACAAGTACATATTTGTGGACGACATGAGTGACTTCCATTCATGTTAAATCTTTGTATTTCAATTCAAAAGCATTTCTTAAAATTACTTTTCATTTTTCATAAGTTCAAAATTATTTTGAATTTTGACAAATTATAAAAGTTTACTGGTATTGAAATTATACATTTATTTGACAGTAATTATCTGTTCTTATTTTCCCCCATCAATATTACTCATGTTTGTAAGACCTATTACAGGTTAAAGTGAAAAAAAATAAAAATTTTAACATGTGTTCCGATTGACCCCTATCAGCGGGGTGATTCGGAACACCCATAATTTCCTATATATTTTAATAATAAGTGTTCAAAATGTTTTGTCTTTGCTTGGAACATCAAAAGTGCAGCAAGACCGAAGTTTTTACCCAAAAAACCAAATTAAAAAAAAAAAATCTTTTAACTGCTTTTTTTACAATCAAAGCTGAAAAGTGTTCCGATTCACTCAATTTTACGGTACTGATCGGAACGATGTCATCGTGCGTTACGGGATCAGTTTACGAGGAGTTTGATAATCGGCCGAGCAAAATTCGATGAGTTGATGCTACTTGGGTTTTAACTAAACTTAAATTCAGTTCTTGTATGCAATTTTTAATTAAAAATTGACAAATAAAATAGCTTGGCTGCATAATTTTGTTCGTCTATTCTAAAATGAAGTTCAATCCGCTCAGTGAAATGGACATTTTGCCCAGAAAAAATGTTCACTAGCCAGGATAGTCCCTTATCCCGGATCAAAATAGACATCACAACGGTTTGGTACATTGAAAACGTATAATATTAAGCGGGATATTGTTTTAACCAATATTCTAATAAGCGGGCTCGTCTGTATTAATGTATTAAGGTTCAACTTATCAGGTTCTAAGGAGGTACTTGATGGTTACGAATGAAATGAATTCATGAAGATGTTATCATGTCTGGAAAATCTGCCTTTCGCCAGTCTTGTCACGTTGTCTTCGTACGGAGTCTTGTTGAAATACATATTTTTCATTATTGAAGTGCTTTTTGGTCCAGATAACTAAAACGGCTTCTATAATGTTTAGTACACTTACAATTTATTTTAATAATTTCATCCATAAAAATTAATGCAAGTTCCACCTCAGACCGTAACTAAAATTAGATTTTAGAGAGGTTCAACATTTGTCGAAATGCTTGAAGTGTCTAGAGATCCAATCCCTATCGTTAAGGAGCAATGAGATGGCCAAGACTGCCGAGAGTCACGGACGTCCCTTGTCAGGTACACTGTAAAAATAAATGATGTTTTTGAAGTATAACACAGCTAATTTTATGTTAATAAACCGTAAAAATAGCTAATTTTACAGTAATAAACTATAAAATGTCTACTTATACAGTATTAAACTAAAATTGCTAACTTTACAGTAACAAACTGCGAAATTGCTAACTTTGCAGTTAATTACCGTGCATTTTACAGTTTTAAACTGTAACCTCTACTGCCAGTTTTTTTCTGTTGTTTTTACAGTGTAACACAGCTAAATTTTACTTCAATAAACTGTCAAATTTCTAACTTTACAGTACGAAACTGTAAAATTGCTAGTTTTGCAATTTATTACTGTGAAATTTAACGGCTTTAAATTGGAACCTTGTTGCTAGTATTATACTGTAAAAACAATTGTTCATTTTTTGCAGTGTAGGTCGCTGGATTCATTACCGCTATGAAACTTATAAAATGTGTACTACTCTGATTCCAAGCCGGGACCCTTGCTTCTGACTAGGCTGACAAAGCCTTTCGTTGGCTCTGGAGCTGCTTGGGTGGTAAACAGCGCGTCTGATCTGTAGAAAGGAATCTCTCCTAGCTAAGACTTGCGACCGGCCTTAAAAGTTTTCGGCATCTTTGGAGAAACAAGAGTTTATTATCTCCAATGAAAATCTGAACTTCTCTTTCACTTGTAAGACGTCCGTTTAAGATCTGTGTTTGGTTTTCACTGCCCTGATATGGTTTTTTTTTCCTTTCACAAGTGAGCATTCTCATGGAAAACAGTGGATTTAGGTGAACTCGTCATTTTATGTCTTTAGGATAATTTTTCAGTACTTTTTTCCCACTTCTTGGACGTCATTATTGCCAAGCTCTTTCAGACAGATCATTATTGCCAAGAATCCGTCAGACAGTTTGCCAAGGCACATTAAGCAAAAACGAACATCCTTTTTCCATGTAAACAACTAAAAAATAAATACCTTATATAAATACCTTTGTGCATAAATGTAAAGGATAAATACAACGTTAAAAAAACACAAATGCGCAGGGATATTGCAGACACGTGTTTTGCCGTTCCTTGTCAAAGGCGTTCCTTGTAACACCGAAACACGTGTCTGAAGTATCCCTGCGCATTTGTTCTTTTTTGACGTTGTATTTATCCTTTGCAAGACATTTGTTGCTTGCAAATGTAAGAAAAAATAAAAACAATACCCAAAACGTATTAACATGCATTAGAAAATATTTTATAATTAAAGGCCAAAAGAAAAAATGACTGCATAGTGCATGCATTAAAAATAAATTAGTCAAATTATATCCTTTGATGTAATAATTTTATCCACGTTTGTTTACCACGCACTGTAAATCAATAATTATATTCTGAGGAAAAAATGAAAACTGCATTTTTAAATTGTTTCCAAAACAATGCTTTGATCCATTGTTCTATTCTTAAGAAATATTACTTTGTTAGTAAAAGTTTTCTTGCCCGAAGGTATCAGACATTTGTTGAGAGAAACTTTTAGTTTTAACAGCTTGTTAAAATCTTCAGTTTGCAGCGATGCTTTAATGTGTTTTTTCAAAGAAAATAATTAATACACAGTGATTTTAATTAACTAGCATCGCTTGTTCCCAAAATTCAACGAATTGGGTTCAATGTTTTTCTGTCTCTTTGCCACTGAATCCAACCTTTTATCTCTCTTCTCTAAAAGATAGTGGAAATACAACATTTTTTTTTTTCTTTCTGATGTTGGTTTTTACTTTTAAAATATTTTCCACAGTTATAATAACCGCTGGTTGGTGACGTATAACTTTTGCAACTGTTCCCAAGCAGAGTTTAATGATAGACTAAAGTTCTCTGAGGGACAATTATCGATTATGGATCGTTTAAAAGAAAACAGTTTGTACTTAAGTATGCTACAATTTTTGTTTTATCTTTATCACTGTAGTTACGTTAGAGTAATTGCCAAATCGTAGTAACAAGCTCTTGTCTATTGAAACATTCTTATTCATTCTCTCATTAGAGCCTATGTTACGTTTTAGTCCTTTAAATAGGCTTGTTCACTTATACGTCTTTCTCACTTATGCGCCTTTTTCTGTTGGTCCCTTGGACCGGCGCATAAGTGAAAGTTCACTGCATTTGTTTTAAGAGGAAATTACTTGAAACGAATCTGTCAGGGGCATCGCACTGCAAAAAAGTTGTCTGTTGTTACCATTGTTCATTTGTGCAACGTTATACAACTTCTGGAGAAAGCTGTTCCGATTTTAAGAAAATTCAATTTGTAGTTGAAAGTTTCTCGGAACCTGCGTAAAGTTCTACTGAGCGTTAAAATTACCGCAACATTATGAAACACAACTTGACGCGCATGCGTCAAGACAAACATTGGCGCAAAGCTCTTGAAGTTTTACGAAGGAAACCAATATGTGCCTTAACCGACCCAGAGCGTGCAGAGGAAAGTTCGGGACTCAATACTATCTTGTATAATATAAATTAACTTACGAATTTGTCCAAAATGGTTTGGTAGTTGGAAATCATGAATGTGACAAATATTAAATAAACGAATGATTAAAAGTTTTTTTCCAACCTGGTAAATGATCTTTCTTTTGACTGAGAGCTTTGGTGTAACCTTACACAGAAATTGGTGAAACGTTAAGCTTAGCTACCTTACCATAGTGTAACCTTCCACCAGATATATCGGTTAAGTTACTCCATAGCAGTGGAGACAGCACTGCTGCCATTGCAAGGAAACACAAAAATTTTCACAGTGCGGGGTGCCCTTGAAAGCGTGCATTTCAAAAAGACCCTCACGTTCTAAAAAAAAAAAAAAATCATTCCTGAAGATGAAATATATACGAGTAAATACCTTTTTGGATAAATGTAAAAAATAAATCCAACATTAAAAAAGCACAAATACGCTGGGATATTGCAGACACGTGTTTAGTCGTCACAAAAGCTTAGCAAAAGCTTTTGTCGAATGCTTGTGCATCCAAAAGCTTTTTTTTTTGCATTGAAAAGGGCGTTCCTTGTAACAACGAAACAAGTGTCTGCAACATCCCTGCGTGCTTGTGCTTTTTTAACGTAGCATTCTTTACATTTCTAAAGATATTTCTCAACGAAAAACCGCAGATCGTAACCGGCCGCATCTTCAAAAAACAATCGCTGCTCGAATCCCGTAGAGGTAAAAAAAGGCGCGCGATAAGAGGTTTTTTCCCACCGCCGTCAATTACGCTGAAAATGTTGCGGAAAAATACTGCTCCCCACAGGCTACTTCGCTTTCTTCGCGGAGCAAATAAAGATTCCCCGTAAATATTTACTCCCGGAAGCTATTCTTGGCAGATGTCCGCTCGGGCTTGTCCGCATTTCCTCCACTCTTAACTCGTTCCTTCGCTCGAGTCGTTTCCTGAGTTTCGCAAACCTCCACCGAGAATCGGGGATGTTTTTTGAGATGCAAAACGTGTAATCGTGTGTTTATATTTGAATTTAAATTATTTAAAGTTTCTAATCCTTTTAGTGAACTCTTACTTATGCAAATACAAATGTGGCGACCAGCAGCAGGCTCTGGGCCCAACTGGGCTGGTCCTAGTCAAATTAAAGACCCCAATGAAGATCAATGGCCCTCTTAAAGCCATCTACTGCATTACTCTTTACCACCTCTTCCGGTAAGCTGTTCCAAGTTCCCACTACCCTGCTAAAATAGTATTTTTTTCGAATTTCAAGATTAGCTTGAGCTTTGAGATTGCGCCGGCCCTAGGGATCAACAGAAAAAGGTTCAAAACTGAAAGAGACGCATAAGTGAACAAGTCTATTTGAAGGTCTAAAAACGCATCATAAGTTCTAATGAAAGCATGAATAAGAACGTTTCTATAGAAAAGGAACATATTACTACGGTTTGGCAATTTCTGTAACGGAACTACAATGATAATGAGCAAACAAAGTCACAAACTGTTCCCTTTAAAACGCTGCATAATAATTCTTCCTCTAGTTCATGCGGAAAAAATGCCTTCCGTGAGCAGTAAAGTCGAAAGATTAAAGAGGAAAGTGAAGAAACATGCTTAATTTTTAAAGAAAAAAAAATATTTTGTATTTTACGAGAAATTCGGCGCATAAGCGAAATATTTATCTTCAGAGCGATGCATAAACGAATGATAATATCATCATTTTGTTATGGAATGCGCTGGGACCATTGAAAATCGTCGTATAAATGAAAAAGGCCCATAAATGGGGCGGTGTATAAGTGAGAGTTCACTGTATTTATTAAAAGAATCATTTCATTCCAGAGCTGCCGACTGCAATGACAAAAATAGCAGATTCTACGAACTACAACACTAAGAAAACGTGTCCAATACATACTAGTTTCTTTTCATTTCGGAATACCAAAAAACAATTATACCGTTGCAGATAAAATCCTTATTATCATAATTTGTATAATACTACTTTTGTGTATTATAAATTTAGTTTGAAATAAATTAATTTACAATGATACATGATTTTTTAAAAAATGAAAAAAAAAATAAATATTTGTTTTGTTGTAGTTTAAGTTGAAACGTAAATTATTCATTGCATCTGTGATATTTGTTATTAAATGTACCGTTTTACTCGCCTCTCCACGTGCAAAAACTACAACAAATTTAGATTTTAAAAAGTTGTCAGCTCTAGTTCCGTTCAACCGAACAGAAGGTTTACTATTATCTAGAATGGATAAGTCAAAAATGTGAGAGAAAATCTAAATAATGTTTTATTTAGTATCTGAGTTTAATGTTTTTTTTTTTTTGCTATGAAACTGATACATAGCTGATTTATATAACTGGTGCTTTTTGGCTCATAACGTTGTAATCCAGTGGTTGAGAAATGTTTTTTTACCCATGAGTCACACCTCATATTAGGTTGAATCACACAGGCCTTAGCCTGAGCACATACAATATATTTATTTTTTTTCCTAAATAACATTTTAAATTTATGAAAAGAAAGAAAATTATAACCTATAATTATTTAATTTAACAATGAGGAGTTTGCATATGTTTTCTAGAAATCAATGTATGAATACTTGACTCCAAATTCGTATCATTCTGATTAGTCGGTGGTTTTTGATTAGTAACACTAAAAAAACAATGGGTCAGTTTCGCCGGCCGCGTATGGCCTTCAAGCCGTAAGTTGAGCGCTACTGATGTAATCTGTTGTTGCACGTCATTTAAATTTCTAACCTTGTTAGAAACATTTTCAAACTTTAATTGCACATTTTTAACTTAGATAGTTTATACACTACTAAACGAACCAATAAATTTGAGAACATATCAGTTAATAGTATTATGACATTAAGACTTTATTTCCAAATCATTTTTTGAAATATGTACCATGTTGTAGTAGTCTTTAATAGTTACTTTTTTTATT
Organism: Uloborus plumipes; assembly: GCA_038373865.1. Taxonomy (NCBI): domain Eukaryota; kingdom Metazoa; phylum Arthropoda; class Arachnida; order Araneae; family Uloboridae; genus Uloborus; species Uloborus plumipes. The sequence continues at coordinate 38,057 of JAXGGA010006156.1, forward strand.
TAAAAAGAACGAAACTAGCAAAAGAAGAAAGAAAACAAATGCAACATAATATCTCATCCTGAGATTCGGTATCATGAATCAACCACGGGGAAACCATACCTGTCGCCATTTATTAAGCAGAAACCGCCATGAAAAAAATGTCTTTCCCTAGGAAACATTTATGTCTATTTTGTCTTTAAAGATTCACTTGGACTCTCCTTGGCAAATCACTGCTTTCCGGACTCAAATTCTTTCTTTCTACACATTTAGTCTTTCGTATTTCTCCTAATGGCTACTAGTCGAAGTGAAAAACTTAAATATTATACATTTGCTTAATAGTTTATTTAATTATTCTTTCAGTGCGGAATGTTTGTATTATGTTGCTCACTCTCTCAAATTATTTTTTATGGCGAAAAGTACACAATATTTTCTTAGCTATATATGTAAATTTTCATACTAGGTACAAAGTTATTTTAGTTGAAAGTCTGAACTTGAAACATTTTGAAGATAGAACAGGGGTGTGTAGATTCTCTTATCTGGACATTAAACACATTAGAATATCAGAAAATATTCCATGGCTAAAATTGCTTGGAACACTATATCCAAATAGGAGTTTTTCATTCTCCAAACCGTATTGATGAGTCAAGTTATGTAACATGTGACTAGCGCTAAGATCGAGCACATTTAGACTACTACAGTCGAACCCGCTTAATGGAAGATCGGTTAATAGAATATCCCGCTTAATGTAATACATTTTCAATGTACCGAACCTTAGTGAATCATTTCTGTGTTAAAATTCCAGGTTAAAGTAATACATTTTTTGAAGTAATCCCGGTTAAAAGAATAATTTTGAGCCACAATGATGTTGATATTTTCCCATTTCCAACCGATTTCATTCAGATTTCTCCTAATGTTAAGAACTATAATGAATGTGAAGCATGTAAAACGCTTCAAAAGCCATTTTGGTCACTTCGTTGGGGCGAAAAAGGTGATTCCTAGAATTTGAATGGAATGTTGCTGGTGTTGTATACTTTTTGTTGCCCCCCACTGTGTACTGTTTTTTCTGCTCCATTCCCCTATTCAGAGAATGAACAATAAGTCTCGATTAAGCTTCACCTCTACGGATATAGAAAAAATAAGAGAGAAAATCCAATAAATGTATGAAGTTTCAACTTGCAAAAAAGTTTGAGACAGCGATCTCTGCTTGCTGAAGTTAATAACGCTTGTAATATTTGTAGTCCTTATATAGAAACTAAGCTACGCTTCTATACATGGACTCTAGTAATATTATAAGACGTTTCTTGGAAACGAAGCCTTAAGCTGACTTTCACTTGTTTTACTAACTAGAGAATAAAGTTACTGACTAGATGCATTCACAGAACAGCAAACAATCTAAAATATCCGACTTCTTTAGCAACAAATAAGTGAGTAACATTACACGTAATTTTTCAAATAATTGTTGCAAATATATGTATATTTTACAATAAAATAAGATAATTTCTTATCCAATTTCTTCATTTTAATGTTTAAATTGCATTAATTAATATGTTTAAAGTTAATTATTAGATATTTGTTGCTAAATATACCTGTGATTGAGGCAATTTTTATTGCATTCTTGGTTTAAATGTAATTTGAAACATCGTGTATATGGGATCCCGGATAATAGAATATCCCGCTTATTAGAATAATTTTCCGTGACAAATTGGCTATTCCATTAAGCGGGCTCGACTGTATGTTAAAGAGGTTGTTGCAACACAACACGTATCAAAGTTGTGTCGAACCCCTGAGTTGCTCTAATCGTGTCTTAAAATGTAACGGAAAATATTTTAAAGCTCGATAATGATATCGGAATTTTAATGGAGTTTTTCCTATTCATGATTTTCAGTTGCTTTCTGTATACTTTTGCGAGTTAAATTTCAGTTTAATTGCTTACTTTGAAAATGTGGCCGCCTTGATAAAAAAATATTTTCATTAACTTTTAAATAAAACATTCCTTTCAAAGAAATATTGAAGTTTCTTACAATAGTGTAGTTATTTTTTATTAGAATGCTCTTCAGTTATTATTTCCCAGTAAACATTAACTCCTCAATCAGTAAAGTTATTTTTATTAGTTAACTTTTTTATCAGTTACGTTAAGCAATCAACTTATAAACTAAATATTAGTGTAAAAAATATCCACACAACTGTTGTCAAGTTAAGTAAAAAACTTATCTCGAGTAAAATTTTGGTAGGAAAAGGAAGAATAAAAGCCAATTCGATTTACAATTATAAATAAGACTTTAAAATGGAAATGCTTGAATAGAGAAAAAGCAAAATTCTGTACGAGACAACATCTTCATCATTGTCACCATGCAACTGGGTAAAATGCCAAAGAGACAAATACTTACTTCCTTTAAAAATAACGAAGAAACATTAGTATCAAGTCCAATGTATGCAATTATATCTGAAAAGGATATTTCCATTGAATTAGTAGTCTGTATTTTGGAATGTAACAATAATAAAAATTAGCAGTCATCATCAATGTCAGGGACGTCATTTCAAGTTTTTCAAGGGGTGGTGGGCAAAGGGTCTAAATTCAAAGCAATTTCAACGGATAACATCAAAAGCCAAGGCCCACTTATATGTAAATACATTGATTTCTCAAAGTCGGGGGGGGGGGCAATTGACCCCCCCCCCCCTAAATGACGGGCCTGATCAATGTAGTCTCCATTCAGCTGCTTCATACTGATACACTGTAAAAAATGAATGTTGTTTTACCAGTGCAATACTCATAATTTTGTAGTAATAAACTGCAAAAATTCCTAACTGTTCAGTAAAAAGCTATAAAATTGCTAAATTTACAGTACTAAATTGTAAAATTGCTAACTTTACAATTTATTACCGAAAAATTTACAGTTTTAAACTGAAACCTCTGCTTCCAGTATTATACTGTTGTTTTTACAGTATAATACAGCTAAATTTTACGGCAATAAACTGCAAAAATTTTAACTTTACCGTAAGAAGCTGTAAAATTGCTAGTTTTCCAGTTCATTACTGTGCATTTTACAGCTTCAAATTTTAACCTCGGCTGCAAGTATTTTACTGTAAAAACAGCAATTCATTTTTACAGTGTAGTTATGGATAAAATTTACGTAATAGAGTTTCAAAACAAGCAGAATGACTGTATTTAATTGTCTGCTCATGTCATTTTGCCCTAAAGAATGAAATGTATTTCTTCGTCTAACTCAGACGAATAACTCTATTTCTGAAATGTTGTTCGTGATACATTTATTTCATAGCAGAGCCAAAAACTTCTTTTATATTTGAGTAATCTCGCTGCAGGACAACTGCAGTATTTGATCTAAAAACTCGGCAGAAAGAGAAAAGTCATTGAGATCTTATATCTTTTAGGAAGTTACTCAGTTGACGAAATAAAAATATTGTGTGTATGTATAACAATGCCGTAAGGAGGTAATTTAAAGTACTGAGTTAAGGAATAAATAACGTCTGAAATGCTCTCGGTCAAAAACAGATAGGCTATTCATTTCGCCATTTTTAGCCTTTTGAAGTCCGTTTTTTTATTTGAGTGATTTTTCTTTAAAATTTCTCGAAAATGGTTTTTTCGTTAAGGTATTAAAGCATTTTCATTCAATCATCTTAGTATTTGATTATAAACATACCGTACTATGCATTGCGTTTCAAATAATAAAAAAATGTATGCTACTTTACTTTGTTTTGTCATGCGTATAGTTATTTTAGCTATGTAGCTATGCGTATAGTTATTATAGCACTTTTAGCTATGTGTCTCAGCTTTCTTTTCTTTTTAAAGATCTTTTTGCTATAAAGTAGTAGATATATTCCTGAGCATTCTTAGTTTTATTTATGCGCTTTAAACAATCAAAAGTCAAAATATGAGCTATTTTTTATTTCCTGTCGTGAAGCATACGAATTCGCATGTAACTTGAAACTATTTTTTACAAAAATTAGGTAATGAAATAAATTAACAAAATTACGAAAAAAAAGAACAAGTTCAAGAGAAGGTAACTCTTTGTTTGATTAGAGCATAATTTTAAAATATCGAAGTTTATGTTTTTTACTATTGTTATTTTTTTGCTATTATTTTAGAAATTTACTAGTGACACAAATACGTATTAAAACAATATATATATTTGCTTTCTATGCGTTAATGCATGGGGGGGGGGGGAATGATTCGTTTGTGTGCCACTGATTTGAATTTAGTTATTCGGGGTAAAAAGAAGCCGTTCTTGAAAATAAAAAATTGCTTTATAACTAAATACTCTTTTGACACGATTCAACTGTTTACACTGTAGGCATAATGATGTGCTAAGGTATTCATAGGCTACTAAGGTATTCATAGTAGATCAGTTATATAAAAGCTTGGTACTAACATTTTGTTTTTTCCTTTTTTGATATGTTCTCCCTGTAACAAAAAATAAATATTTCTGCTTAGTTCGCGCTTGCATTGAATTTTTTTTTCTTCTAGAAAAAACTAAATTTGATCTTTATGGGTAAAATGTTTTAGCATTCATAAATTAAGAAGATATTAAACCCTTTGTTTCATTACTCATTTCAATTTCTCTTTCGTCCCCCCCCTGCTTTTATTGATATACGTGCTTGAAAATATATTGCTTATATTTAATTTTCAGAAGTTTGTAGAAACAACATAAAATTCATTTCATTAACGTTTTATCTATAAAAGACATTAAACCAAATTTGTTTCTTATTTTGAATTTCTTATCATATCATGTTATAGAAGTTGATGTTATTCATTTGTATTATTTATATGTATATATATATATACATATATATATATATATATATGTATATATATATATATGTATATATATATATATATATATATATATATATATATATATATATATATATATATATATATATATATACATATATATATATATATATATATATATATATATATATACATATAAATAATACAAATGAATAACATCAACTTCTATAACATGATATGATAAGAAATTCAAAATAAGAAACAAATTTGGTTTAATGTCTTTTATAGATAAAACGTTAATGAAATGAATTTTATGTTGTTTCTACAAACTTCTGAAAATTAAATATAAGCATTATATTTTCAAGCTTCTATATATATATATATATATATATATATATATATATATATATATATATATATATATATATATATATATATATATATATATATATATATATATATATTATTTTCATTCCGAGCTGACAACCGGAATTCTACTCTCAAATGTTGATCTTTTTCAACTCAGAATGTCAACTCAGAAACGAAGATTCTCCAAGTGTCAAAAAATGACGAAATACGTAGAGTGGGAAGGATGGTGGGGCATTCACTAAAGCGGAGCAACTAGACAGATCTATCCAGGAACCTGTATGTCCCCGGATCGATTCCCGGACAGGGAGAAATTCGTCCTGTCCGGAACTATATCTGGCGCCTTTCAGTCGCTTGACATTGCCTGATGACCCGGCTGAATGACTCGTAGAGGTGACGTCACAACAAGTCTGAAGTCTTTGTTGGAATGTAGTTTATAAATTCTATTTGTTTCTGAAATTTGGGGAATTCTGATTCATCTTTAATACGTACAGTGAAACGTTGATTTAACGTTTTCTGTCAGAGCAGTGTTAAAAACATGCAAAGAGGAAAACGAAAATTAGTGGAAGGTTAAAAAGCTAAGTAAATTGTTTAAAACTTGACACTCATACGATGAACAAGTGGGAAAAATCTGTAATCTTAACTTGTTTTTTTTGTTTTTGTATACAATTTCATTAATATCATGTTCTGCACTAATAAATTTTGCCAATTTGCTTCTTGATTGGTATGTGCAAAAAAGGAGTCTTTTAGGGTTTTTATTATGCTTTGAAATTGCTTAATCAGCTCTGGGAACATCATTCATTATTTCTCCTTCGTTTTCATCTTTTCGTCAGTATCATGTGAAGTTGGCATTAAATCCGATATTGAAAGAATTCTGGATGTAATAGACAATTCTTGTGATATCGATAAGATTATCGATAGAAGGTTTTCAAGACGAAAAGTGTCAGCAGTTCTGGCCTTCAGTTGTTGTGAAGGAAGGAATATCCAAGGAAGCCTCTTTCTTAATAAAAAACACTAAGACAAAGCAGAAATAAGTGCCAGAGTAGTTTTAAACATCTAAGAAAAAACTTATCTTGGAAGAAAAATTGAGGGAAAAAAAAGTTTTTAAGAGTGTTATAGATGATAAAAGGTTTTAATCTGTTTGCAGAAAAAAGCATTAAACGAACTTTTTAATTGAACTTTTAAACAGAAAATTTAATGTTTATTTAATACCATATGCTAACAGGGTCAATATTGTTACCCTTTAAACCTTAACATTAAAGTGAAAGAAAAATCAAGATGAAAAAAAAATCAAGGGATATTTCAGAGAAAACTCGTTTCTAAAGCAAATAATTGAATTGAAACATACAATAACAATTGTCAATAGCATTTATCGCTAACTGAAAGCATCACTCATGTGCTTAACGTTATGGTAAATAATCAAGATGGTCAATATTCTTCGTAGTTAAAATCGTGCACAAAAGGAAGCACTAAGCATTTAAAACATTATTTAGCTTCAACCGAAGACTGTCTTAGTAGTGACGTTATTTGTCATCATTCATACGGATATTGACTTTCTGTCATTAAACTATGCTTCCCAACAACGCTAAACTAACAAACTTTAACCGAACTGACACCCGTAATTGTTGTTTCACATATTTCTGTTGTCATAAAATTGTCTCATTTTTGAAAAATGACTGCTAATATTTGACTTAAAGGGGTGGTGTTATTTTGCACCACGAAGAAGTGATAAATGCCGAGGTGAGGATGGTGGAACTATCTTCGGGGCTATTCCACGGTAACAGACGTATTATCAGCTCTTTCACAAAACAGCTTAAAAAGGCAATACATGTGTAAAATCCTTGTATTGTTTGAAAATATTTAAGAAGAACGTGGCTCTACTTCTACACAATGTAGATAAATTTTGAAGATTTCTTGAAAAATTCTGTAAATAATCTTATTTTCTCCTTAACGGACGTATCTCGTAAGACATGTCCATTACGATGCCAATAATGCATGTTTACGTATTGTTTATGTAAAGCTTCAAAATGCAACTGTATCATATATTAGTACACTGAAAAAAAAATGTTGATTTTACAGAATAATACAGTTAACTTTATAGTAATAAACTGTAGAAATTTCTAATTTTACAGTACTAAACTGTAAAATTGCTCCTTTTACAGTAATAAACTGTAAAATTGCTAATTTTACAGTTTATTACAGTGCATTTTACGGTTTTAAACTGGAACCTCGGCTGCCAGTATTATACTGCTGTTTTTGCAGCATAATATTGCTAAATTTTACGGCAAAAAACTGTAAAATTTCTAACTTTACAGCAATGAACTTTAAAATTGGTAGTTTTTCAGTTTATTACTGTGCATTTTACAGTTTTAAATTGGAGCCTCAGATTATACTGCAGAAACAACAGTTCCTTTTTTGCAGTGTAGAGCTCATGTTTTTCATAAAACTCAAACAAGGACTAGCATATTTGAAGTCTTTGCTGACTGCTTTATGCTGCAAATGATACTTTTTATCAAAATAGATTTGCCCTTTTATAGCCTTTAAATTTACAACCTAAATTGTATTATGATTGTATTTGTATAACGAGTTTTGCATCGACGCCATTAGCTTGCTGTTTTTATACAAGCAATTATTGCTTATGATATTGAACAATATTACAGACCTCTCCCTATTCTGTCGTTTCACATTGTCTATATATTTCTCAAAGACGCGGGTCCACATTAGAAAATATTTTTTCTACGAAGTAGCTTGAAATGATTTTGACTTTTAGCAAACCAAAATAAAAGTCGTAGTGCCGTTTTACCCGTAATGCAAGTTTTTGTTATTTTATCAAGAAGGTTGCAGTATAAAAACGTAAAAAAGTTTCTTGTATTCCAGAATACGAGCCACATAATGTTTTTGGGGATAATGCTTTGATAATGAGGTACATCTCATGGCTGACCGAATTCTTCTTGACAAAAAAAGAAAAGAATGGCAATTTATTTTACTTAGCCATGTTTAATTCAAAAAAGCAAAAAATTATTTTAAAAAAATGTTGTCAACTGTTTTATAGTAATTTTTCATTATTTTAAAATTAATAAGCCAAACATTTTGAGGGACAGCGTTCACCCGCCCCCACAACTACATTTTTGCATCAATGCAATGTTCTTCAACCACGCCTACTGTAAAAATTGAATGTTGTTTTTAAAGTATAATACTGATAATTTTATAGCAGTAAACTGTAAAAATCTCTAGTTTTACAGTAATAAACTAAAATTGCTAATTTTACAGGTTCTTACCGTGCATTTTGCAGTTTTAAACTGAACTCTGCCAGTATTATACTGTCGTTTTTACAGTATGATACAGCTTAATTTTACGACAATAAACTGTAAAATTGCTACTTTTACAGTTTATTACTGCATTTTACAGTTTTAAATTGGATTCTCCGCTGCAAGTATTATACTGTAAAAACAACAGTTTCTTTTTTGCAGTTTCCATTTACTTCTCGTCACGCTCTTCATCATATTTCCTCTTCTTGGGTTTTAACTATATGAATACTTTTTAGAACAAAACATTGCTCCAATCTTACGCCAAAATATTAAACGTGTCAACACACCATCACATATACCATCAATTCTGTAACGAGATAATTCCAATTTTTTTCGCTTAGTGATTACGGATATTAGAAGTAAGGATGCACTCGCAGGACCGGAGCAACAAAGAAAGACAGTAAATCCGATATTTTCTTTCTGGTTATTTCCCTACATAAAGAAGCAAAAAGAAACGGACTCTGCCATCAGGATTTTCAGAGGGGGAAGACGTTTCCCAATAAGCTTAGTGTACGATCTCCGCATTAGTATTTTTATAAGTAGCTATCACAAACTAAGCCTTTACTTCCGCGCATGCGTCGGTTGTTGCTTTTATACACAAAAACCTTTTTGTTTTTTGAAGTTTACTTTTTTTTTCTTTTTTGTAGAGAAAGTTTGTTTTAAGGTGCATTTACTTGGCAAGGAAATTCTGTAGAAATATTTAAATGGTACAATTTTTAACTTTTTTGTCTTGAAGAAACAAGAGATATAATTCAGTACTTGTCGTTGTTTTTGGAATGAGAGTTTATTTAAACTTAAACGTCAGCTTTGCGCTATATTTACGCTCTCACGTTGTTATGATGCAATTTATGTATTTGTGTTTTTGCGATATTTACAGCTACTAAAAAAGCACGTTGATATCACAGACGTCATTTTATTTGCCACAATGTTGATATTTTAGCCAGTAGAGCGTTTTTTTTTTTAATTTTTTTAACATCGTTTAATGAACTAATAAAAAAAACTATATTGTATAAATTTAGTATTTGTCATTTTTGTTTTTGAAATGATAGTTCAGTTTAATTCACGCTTTTGCTTTGTGGTATGTTTACCCCAGCGATGTTGCGCAATTTATGCATTTATGTTTTGTCATGTTTACAGCTTACGGTTTTTTTTGAATCAATAGAGGCCATCATATTTACCACAATGTGAGTTCGATCTCGGAAACCTTTTTTTTCGTAAGGATATCGTTTAATAAACTAATAAAATATTAAAGTTCTTATCTAATTTGTGCATTTCATTTTTTAATATTATATTAAGAATAACAACTATCTTTGCATCTTCAAAGCCGTTTCTCTTACTTTTAAGAAAGTTTTTAAAGTGCTTTTTTTCATAGTATCTGTACTGCAAATTTTTTTCAAGTAGTTTTTGTTTTCTCGTTATCACATTTTTGAGGTAGCAACAAATATCTACTGATATTAGACGTTGCTGTTAAGATTCTTTTTATTATTATTGTTAGCTTATTTCACAGAGTTACTGTAGTATGTAATTATAACGTCTACCTTTCGTTTCGGAGAGTTTTGCCAGTTTGAAGTTTGGAAGCAAAAAGGTTTTTTTCAATACCTTTTTTGAATTTCACGATCAGATTTTAACAAGGTTACACTGCAAAAAAAGAACTTGTTTTTACCGTATAATACTGGCAGCAGAGTTTCCAGTGCAAAACTGTAAAATACACAGTAATAAACTGCGAAACTAGCAATTTTACAGTTTCTTATTATAAAGTTAGCAATTTTATAGTTTTTATCGTAAAATTTAGCTTATTTTACTGTAAAAACAACAGTAGAATACTGGCAGTAGAGAGGTTCCAGTTTAAAACTGTAAAATGCACAGTAATAAACTAAAATTGGCATTTTTAACAGTTTATTACTATGAACTTCGCTGTATTATACTGTAAAAACAACATTCATTTTTTACAGTATATGAAATGTGATTTTAACAATATAGACGTTTTATGTACATTTCTTGTTCTTTATTTGTTTTAAAAACTTATCTGCAAAGTTTCTTTGAATTATGTGCTAAAAAAGTTAAATTTCATTGAGAAAAAAACACTTGTTCAATAAATTAAAAGAAATATTTGGCAATGAGGATGCATTAAAAAAAAAAAAAAAAAAAATCACGACTTATCTATTGGGACCTGTAGCTTCACTTAACGGCCCAGACTCACTCATATGCCCAGAAATCTCTACGGATGTTCTCCAGAAATATTAATTAGATTTGTTTTGTCGGTATAATAGATCAAACAGTAGTTGAACATAAACATAATTACTGATGCATAAGATAAAAGAACAATTAAGGCAGGAATTCAAGTGAAATACCATTGCAATCGCTTTAACGCGATCGCAAATTACAATCGCTTCTGGAAGTCGAATTACAATAGAATCGCATCTCGTAGCGATTGTAACTTATCCAAATTTGAGAATTTGCGATTGCATTGGTGAGTTGCGATAGTCCGTGTTTCACTTGAATTCCTGCCTTAGGTTCATAAATGACGTCACAATTTGAGGGGGAAGGGGAGTTCATTATACCCTGTGTAACGAGAGGAGGCAGCTCAAAGAAAATTAATTTTCCTCTCTCCGAACTTTTTCTCTGATGGTTGTCATAGCTACGGCACTGTGGTCTTTTTTCACACATAGCTTTTGCAACATTGGTTAAATGCAAGTGAAGAAAATCGCCTTGTGCGTAAAATATGAGTGTATTGAAAAAAATCAACGTTGGTAAAGCCTAACATTTTCTTCGAAGTTTATGCTTTATTATGCATGAGTTAAAACACGTAGGGAAATAACTGATAAATGAAGATACAAATAAAAGCGTAAGCCTAATTCGATAAACATAAAATAAATGAAATGCCTCAACAGCAGTGCACACACACACAAAAAGAGTGGGGCTGTTTTCTTTTGTACTATTTCCATGCAGACGATGCAAACTTTCTAAACTTGATACGCATATTTTTAAGTAACCAAGTATAATGTGTGACAAGGGCGGGGTGGTATAATGAACCCAAGTAGCCAACTCATCGGATTTTGCTCGGCCGGTCATCCAACTCCTCGTAAACTGATCCCGTAACGCACGATGACACCGTTCCGATCAGTATCCGAGCACGGTTTTCGATGAGCTACTTTTCATTGGAAAGCGATATCCTTCCGATCAACTTTCCCGATGAAAATAAGTTGAGCATCCAAATTTGATCCTAAATTCATCGGCACGGGACTGTACTGCTCGTAAATTGCTCCAAATCTCATCGTGTTTCAAGCAAAACTAATCGGATTTTGCTGCTCGGATTCTGTTTGGCCGATGAGACATATTGGAGCAATTCCTGATGAGAACTCATCGAATCCGATCATCGGCAGATGAGAATTTCATCGGGTTTCGATGAATGGCCGATCATCGGACGATGAGATTATGCTGCTAGGGAAAAGTATATAATCACTCCGTTTTTATAAATATATGTCTATGAAAAATAGTGTGACGTGTAACAAAGGGGGAGGGGTAAAATAAAGTGTAACAAAGGGGGGGGGGAGAAGGAGTAAACAAGTTTGAAGAAATTGAAAAAAAAATTTTTGAAAAAAGTATGAAAAAAATGGTTTTTTTTTTTAAATTCTAGATAGAGAAAGAGCGTTATTTTCGCTATTTTCAAAAGCATGTGAAACTATAATTTACGTACTATCAAGGAAACAAATGAATATGAAACAAAAATATAATGGATATAAAATATTTTCTCCCATACATTTGAATACTCACTCTAAAAGTGTTTAAAGATAATCTTTGCAGATACTTCCTAATGCCTTAAATGCAGTTCAGATAATGCTTAAGTGTTGTATTCTTATGCCCGGAAATCTCTACGGATTTACTCCAGAAATGTTAATAAGATTTGTTTTGTCGGTATAAAAGATCAAACAGTAGTTGAACATAAACATAATTACTGATGTATAAGATGAAAGAACAATTAAGGTTCAACGTTTCTGACAAGAGTTACACATAATCACATCAAATGCTTCAGTTGCGATAACAGGATACTCAAACTTGAATTTTTATTCATTAAAGAGTAACACTGCATGTAATGGAAAAATCGTCGTACTTCATGTTTTACACTCAAACTGAATAGAAAGGTCCATGCGCACATACGTTTTAAGTTAACTGACTGAAATTGTCTGAAGAATTATTATTCATTTCGTTTGTTATGTATGGTAATGTGGGGAAAAGTTAACTTCTCTTACCACTCCCAAAATTTTCGAATTGGAAATTTTTTTGAAATCACAGTGCATAGAGAAATACAATTCATTTTATAATAGAATTTGCATTGAAATATCTGTACCTCAGAACCAGACTAACGTAAGTCCATTTTCGTCATTTTTCAGTAGAGGGCGAAAACAATTGTCGGATACATGCAAAGGATGGGACTCGCGCTCTTTTCACGCTGCTAAATAATTGTGAAGGAATTTGTTTTATAGAATACTGTTTTAATGGGTCGATGTGGAATAAGATTCTACGTACAGTGAAGCAAAAAAGTGAAAATCGCCATTTTTGGACTTACGTCGTTCTACAGATATTATTAGTTTATTTTAAGTGGTAAAGTTGTACCCTCGAAAAAAAAAAAAAGATATTTTTGACTTTTTTTTTCACGGAGTGAAGAGAAAAATAAAATATTTTCCCAATGAAATATTTTTTCCTGATTTTTGAAAACAATTTGGACTAAATGAATGCTTAAATAGAAGAATGAATAAGTAAGAGTAGGATAATGAAACAATAAACGAATGAATAAATAAATTGATTAACTAATACATTAATTTAATTAATAGATTAATAAAAAATATAAATGAATGAATGACATAGCGAATGAGTAAGAAATAAGTGAATACATGAATTAATAGGTAAATTATTAAGTTAAAGTATGTAGATGATCTAATTAATGCATGAACACGTAAGTAATTTAATTAAAAAGTGAATAAATAAACGAAATTAACAATTTCTTTTTGCCCCATCCACTTTGCCTCATATGCACTTGACTAATAAAAATAAACTTAATTCTAAATTAAAAAAAATGCATCGTGTATTAGAAGGTCTTAATAGTGTTAATATTTATAACGATATTGACAAGAGCTGTATTATTTTTAATTATAACAAAAATAGTTTTCAATTTAAAACAAAATGACTATTGTTAATTGCTTGTATTATGCTTTGAAGTATTCTTTAGAGTTAACCATTTACTGACTAAAATAGCCTACAGGTGATATTACATCATTAAAATATTGATAGCTGGTGCTAAAACACATGAAGTATTCCAGTATTTCACTTTGCCCGACATTCTTCAATATTTATTTAATATTTTATGCCACTATAAGTAGTTCGACACTACATATATTGTTTTAAAAAAAAAATGAGCAAAGCAAAGACAACAAGAATTCTCTACTAGTATTGTATTTAACATCTTATGACTAAATTTTTTGCGCGGATTTTTCTGAGTTGCTTTGTTTTTAATTTTATGTGGAGTGTGTTTTGTAAATCTATAAAATATAACATAGCTCAGAATTGTTAGCGCTTGGTAAAAGAGTCGAAACATGGAGTTTTCATTCGCGATAACATTAACTCTCTCAAATAGTCGGTCCTCAGAATTTTTCTTAACGAAGGAAAAATCAGGCTGGTGATATTTTGATTGTTAAAACAATAATCTTCGGAACTACTTTGATATGCCCACCCCCCTCACCCCAGCTCAAATCGGAAATTTGGCAACTTTTTATTCTCGCCAAGCAAAATACCTGTTTTTGCTGTTGCCACAAGAAATTGTTGCCACAAAACTTTAAAAAATAACTCAAAAAATGGTACAGAATACAAGCAAATACTAAGTTTGGCAACAGCAAAAACCTAAAAGCTGAAAAAAACCTAAATTGGCAACACCAAAATAAGAAAAAGCACCCCTAAAAAATCCGTTGGAAGTGCCAGATTTGGTACGTACATTTTGGGGGGTATATCAAAGTTATACCTTATCTTCCGCTCAATGAATTCAACTTATTAATGTTTTCAGTAATATGTTCTCAGTTAGAATGTTTAAGAATTTTCTACAAGCATTTCAAAAGTAATTTGTAATTAAATAAAAAACCTGAAATACTTTTATTTTCTGCCCTCACGATTCTCAAATAAAATAAGAAAAGTGAGACGTTCATATATCTTTTACGGTTTTTTTTTATTTAATACCTCCACCCCCATTTCAGCTATAAAATTTCAATCACTTAAAAACAATTTCGTCTTTCCTTTCGAAAATTTATCTATTTTCTTTGCCGTTTAATGGAACAAAAGCCATTTTAGCAAAAATAAGTTTAGATTAAATGGTATACGGAAAAGCAGTTATAGTCTTATTTATATCGATAGATTTTTCCTAATGTGGTTTCGAACGGGTAACGCAATTTTTTCGACAAAAAGCCTTCACGTGTTCCTTAAATTCCAGACTAACGACGTTATATCTGTTTTCTAGTTCAGTTTTTTTTTAAAATTATAGTTATTATCTTTTTTACTTTCTTCTATATCTAATATATAGAAGAAAGTATTGGTTTCGTGAAAATTTTCGAATGTCGAATTTTGACGGATTTGCACGTTTTGAGGTGCGCTGAGTCCATTTCGGCCATTTTTGGAAAATGTCTGTCAGTGTCTATCTGTCTGTCCATGTGCGAGTCTGCATGTGTGTGACCAGTTTTTGTGGCCGCGCTAGAGCAAAAACTACTGCATGAAATCAAACAAAATTTTTTGCACATATGTACCACCATGTGAACTGGTGCACCTGACTTTGTTTAGCGAATTCCTCCAAGGGGGGTGGAGCAATCACACGTGTTCTGCGCGTGGCTGATTGCTATATCTCAGGAAGTAACCGACGGAATCAAACAAAAATTGGTCCATAGGTAGACACTATAGAGTACAGATGCTGATTCAATTTGCGTGTCAATATCTCTAAGGGGGGTGGAGCAATCGCACGTGTTCTGCGCGGGGGTGATTGCTATATCTCAGAAAGTAACAGGCGGAATCAAACGAAAATTGGTCCATAGGTAGACCCTATTGAGTACAAGTGCTGATTCAATTTGTGTATCAATATCTCAAAGGGGGGTGGAGCAATCAAACGTGCTTACTTTGTTATTGCACCTACTGTATCTAGAGAAATATTGCTGAGATTTGAATGAAATTTGGAATAACACTAACCCAATATGGAAGCAAGCATCGATTAAATTTTGGCGCCATCGCCCCAAGGGGAGGGTGGGGTGATTTTTGCGCTTAGTCAACAATGCGAAAAATTAATTCATTAAAAAATCGCTTTCACGCTATTTAATTATCAAAACAGCTGAAAACTTTCAATGATTTAAAATTTTTAACTGTTTCCAATTTCTTTTTACTAACAAATAAAATGTTTGCAATTAATCTAAACAAGGCTTTTGCAATGATTTCCAATTTCGCTCATTGATTCTGCATTTGCAGGGTTATTGCGATAATTGCGAAATTGGAGCTGTCTCCAATTATTCGGGCGAGGACGTATTTTATTTTGTAACTGGAATTCATTTGAGATAGATATAGAAGAAAGTGTCGTGACGGCCACGACAGCTAGTTACTAAAATGAACATGCTCTTTTAATAAGATGTAAGAATATAATGTTTCCTAACGGTTTCATAGTAAACATCGTAAAGTGTAAAAAATAAATTTTGTTTTTACAGTATAATGCAGCAAATTTTATAGTAATTTTACGGAAATAAACTAAAATTGCTAATTTTACAGTAGTAAACTGTACAATTGCTATTTTTACAGTTTATTACTGTGCATTTTATTGTTTTAAACTGGAACGTTTGCTGCCAGGATTACACTGTTGTTTTTACAATATAATACAGCTATTTGTATAGTAATAAACTGTAAAAGTGCTAATTTTACAGTAATAAACTGTAAAATACCATTTTAATGAACGTTTCAACTCTGGACCCCAGAACATCCCACAAAAAGTTTTAATATATTATATATAGATCCTAGTTTCATTGCATAAAGTATATGAAGAAGGCGGACTTTACTACTGTACAATGTAATTAAATTTTGAAGACGTCCACAGAAACCATATTTTAAATAATATTTCTTGGGCTCGCTAATGGACGTACCTTATGAGACATATTCGTTACTAAACAAATGTTATATTTTGTCTGGGAATCTATAAAAAATAGATGTGCGGGGCTCTCATTACAACGCGGGATTGCGGGACTACCATAATTGTTTTCAAAATCCTACTAAAAAGAACCCATTGGCATGCTGTTCTCATACAACATCTAAGAAGATAAAAAATATCACCTAGGGTTTTTTTCTTAGTGTGAACCCTGGTTGCGTTATATAGAATTTGAGTTTGTGTTCGTTATAACCATCATACAATTAAACAAGGATTTAAAATATATTTGAAATCTTTATATAATATTTTTTGAAATAATTGATAAGTCAGTTACCCTGGAATTGTCTACATGCAAACACTTGCATTTTTCATTGTTTCCTATATGCCAATACAGAAAACATTATCTTTAAAAGTAAACTATGTTACACATTCAAAATTTTGCTCAATTTTAAATGTTAAAAGTAAATTGTTCTCGCTTATTGCTTATCTAAAAGAAAAATCAAAAGTTATGCTCTCTTTCTAGTATATTCACTTAAAACACATGAAATAAAGGTCTTAACTTCCTTATTAAGATTCATCGATTTCTGTACCTGTCTAGATATCTTTATGATTTTTGCAGATAATGGTTTTTTAACGATTTTATTTTGTGTTCTTGACATACTCTTTTACTGATCCATTTATTTTTTATTTTGTAAAAGATGTTCACTAGAGTTTTATGACATTTTGAAATATTGAAGCTTCGAACTTAAAAACGCAATAATTATTTTATTACGCAGTTTTTTTTTTTTTTTGATTAATTTTTAGCTCGGTTGCTGAAACATTTGGATTTAGTGAGAATGTATTGAGATTTTTTTTCTCTTTATTGTTGAATACATAGAAAATATTGGAAAAAAAGGTTTACTTTTTCCACCTTAGTTCTTCCTCTTTTTTCTGTACTGTTTACGCTCGTTTTGAATTGTACAGTTAGCAAAATAATATTCTAAGAACGTAAAGAATAAATACTTTAACAACGTTAAAAAATTTATTTTTTATGTTACATTGTAGTGTCACTTCAAATGCCAAAAAATGTGCTCCTATGACCCAAAAGTAAAAAATGCTAATTTAAAAAAAGATAATATTCAAGTAACAATAGTAACATCAAATGTGAAGTTAAAATAAGAAGTGAATAAACATGAAAATAAAATAATAGATACGTAATGTATAATAGGTATTACTTCTCTTTTGTTTATCACACCTATCAAATGAAAGGTTGCCATTGTATTTTTTCACATTAAATAGTTGTGTTTGGATAAAATATATGTGAGAATATTTCAGATGTTTATAAAAATACTGGTACATGTTTCATTCACATTTATCTATAGTTTCTGTTTTCTTACATACTGTATAAAACTTATCATATTCCTATTTTTACTTTGTCTCATTGAGACAAAGAGAGAGATATATTTTTTCAAAGCAGTAATAAATAAAAGTTTGGCTTATTTTAAAATTGTAACTTAAAAATGTCATAAATGCAATAAAATAAACACAAATGATGGTAAACTGAAATTCTGAGCAAAATGAATGGTTTAGGTAAACATCTACTGATGAAATGCAGCAATATAAAAACAGCCTGCATCAAAATTTATTGTGCTCTATATTTTTAACAGCTTCTTAATTTCAATTATATTTTAATTATTTTATGGAAAAAATACGAAAAGAAATCGATCCAAACATTAGTGTGAAGAAATTGGAAACCAAAAATATTCTTTATGCGCAATATGCAGTAAATTGCCATTCATAATCTAAAGCATAGGCAGAACTATAAGCAAATATACCTACTGCTCAGTTATAACATCCTGAGACTGCAAATTCCCCGTGTTAGGAACCCATCAGCCAGGAGTAGTCAGTAACCGAGTTAGAGGTAGAAATCTTCTATAACTAAGATGACCTTCAAATTGACAGATAAAATTAATTTACCTAACCTAAGCAGCAATTGTATTTGTTTATTATCGATGTGGGTTTACACGCACCAATATTATTTGCTGTTGGTTTTGAATTATGCCACTATGAACTATTAACTAAAACTTTAAAAAAAAATTCAACAACACATTTCCAAAGAGGAAAGGTAATTTCAAACATAATGCGAAGTTCTTCTTCTGAATATTAACTTATTCTAACTTCCTAAAAGGGAAAATAATCAGGTTTTGATTTCTTGAACTGTCCACTTTTACTTTCTTTTATGAAGTCCGCCAAGTTGCATTCATTAAAACATTTGCACCACAGATGGAGCTTAAATTTCCATTTTTACTCAGTCCTGAATGAATTTTGAGCCGGTTTTCGGCCACTTTGCATGGGAAAGCATCTACGACGATATGAAGAAGCAAAATACCTATTGTGAAAATATACGAGTTAATTATCATGAGTTTTCTCATTACGTCTACAACTTTGAACAAATAGATTGCTTCGAAAAAAGTTCTTTTTCAAAACTTCGATGCGTACGGAACGTTAAAAACCATAAAAGTTTCGATATATTTTGATTCGTGAATGACGAGCAACCTACGCGGCTCTGAACTACAGGGTACTTGGTTCGAACTCTTATAGTCTAAAACTTGTATCTTTTGGAAATGACGAACTTTTTTTTGGCGAACAGGGAAAGATAAGCTAAAATGTCGTTCATTAAAAAATGATTAAAGTCAACTTTTCACACCCAGTTAGGTTGTTTAAATAGGTCGTTTTTTTTTATGTTACCAATGAAATTTCACCTCTAAGCCATTTCCCATTGATTAGCGGTATCATTACGTACGTTCGACACTAAAAGGAGCTGATTTACGTAGTTCTTCAAAAGATGCATTATTTAAACCTAAAATTACATTAGATTTATGATTAAATTTTTTTGATAAAACTTTACTCAATGAAGCTTATAAGTTTCGATTAAAGTTATTGCATATAAACCCAATATGAAGTACATAAATGGGTTATTCTGGCGTAAATAGAACAAACCATGTCCGGCATTTTTGATATGTCTATAAATAAATTGTAATAGCTACTGTCTAAAATTTTTTCGTGCGACCTCCGCTGTATCTGCGAACGCGCGAAGTCTCCTCGGACTTTCTCGAAATAGGGGGGAAAAGCAACGAGGAAGTAGAAAGCGAATAAAAACTGAAGGCATCGGGTAGTGCGCATCCTAAACCTATCTCCCCTTTTTCAGATGGAAGCGTCCGTGGCTCCCAGGCGCACAAAACGCAAACAGACAGTAACTCATTTGCAGCGGAGAACAATCAGAACGAAAAGAAAACAAAATGGCGTTATTCCATTTCATGCTTCATCATCATTATTGTTATTATTAATATTATTATTATTATTATTATCATTATTATTTTAATGTGAATCTGATTACTGTAAAATCCTTAAATTTCCTGGAAAAAAAATTTACTAATCGTGATTTTATTTTTACTTTAATGTGCATACTTTTTCTAAATTGAAGGGCCAAGTGGATAAAGGTGATATGTGACAAGTTTGGAAAAACTTCCCTTTTAGCATGAATGAAGGTGATAAGATAATTTTTTTTTGAAGCATTTTTCTAGAAATTTTAAAAAATGTCACAAATTACCTTTATTCACTTGCCCCTGATATTGTGTTTGTGAGTTAACACAATTGAACACACACGAATTCGACTTTGTGTAAATCGGCGAAATTCAAATGTTACATATCACCTTTATCCACTTGCCCCTTCAATTGTAGTGTCAACTTTTAAAATGCTTTTAAACCCCTAAAATTTTTCTATATACAAACCATTGATACTGGATTACACAAATAACTGGAGAATCAAAAAAAAATGTTAAATGGATAACAATTATTAAAATTTATTTTTAAAAAGCATCAAAAGAGTTTTGTACTATTGAGTCAAGATAGCTGCTTATACACCTTTGACATTTAACTTTTAAAAAGTCATATTTCTGTTCATTTTTTGTTTGCTTGCTATGTTAACTTCAAAAGAAAAATCGGTTTTAATTAAATATTTCATCACATCACAAAGAAATTAAATCTGCTCTCAATAAGAGTATTGTTATTATTTCGTTTTTAATATTTAAAGCAAATTTACATTTCCATTTTGGAAAAGCTAAAAATAGTTTTTCTATTGATATATCTAATGTTATTAAGTAATTTTAATCAAACAGAATTGAGTTAAGATTCACCAATAAAAGAGTAAACGACCTTTCAGACAACTTGATAATGAAGTGCAATTAGTTCCTTTTACAAGAAATGTCTGCTATGAGCAGTTAATAATGAATTTTTAACCGGGGCTTTTATAAGATAGATCAAAGTAAAAACGTGGAAGAAATTTTTGTCTGTTTGATTTAGTTTATGCAACACATTTATTACAAGTGAACTAATGTTTTTAAAAGGTATTAAAACTAACTTTTAAATAACTGTTTAAATTGTACATTGCATACAAACATTTACCATCAAAACATTTTTATTACTCTTTTGTTTCAATTATTATTGGGGATAAAATACGCACGAATTCTTGAGGATGAAGTTGAGTCCCTTTATTTATCCGGTTATCCCGAGTTTAAAGGTGCCTTGGAGCTCGTTTTAACCAATTGATATTCTGCAATTCCTGTATACTACAATTCTCTAATAAGTTTCTATTTTTCATCGATCTCTTGGAGTTGAAAAGTTAAATTTGTTGAAGTTAAAAAGTACAGCTTAATTTACAAACTACTTGAGAGTGCCCCCAAAAAAAGTCTAACAGAAGCTGTGAAAAAATAGATCAAAAAAAATGTTTCTCTCTAGAAGAATCAAGCTATATTTGAAGTGGATGTTGCTTGATGACTATCTTGCGCATACAGTGAACTAACTAAACAAAAGTCTTCTATGTGCGGAATACTTCTGTCAACAGTCTTAGATAGTTAAGTTGGATTGGAATTCTTCCGGGAAAAGAATCTCAGTGTCTGCATGAGATCAGGGTCTTTAAATCGAAACATATTTGTAGAATGACGAGAATAATTTTAAGACTTAAATATATTTGAAACAATTTGGGACACTAAGTAGTTAAATAATGAATGGTTTATTCTTCTCTTTTTAAGAAAACTAAACATAAGGATGACTGGAGCTCTTTTTCACCGAGTAAAATAAAAAAAAGGGGGAAAAACTCTTTAAAATTTCAACGCACGTGATTGATATACTCGCAGCAGTATTCTTCAGCAAAGTGAAATAGTTCACCACCATGCTTTTGCTTATTAATTTACTTATTTATTCATTCCTTCACTTGTTTTGTTATTCATTCTCTATTTTAATAAAACGTTTCTTTTTCTCATATATTTATACGCATTCAATTGATGAAAACTACTGTAACCTATCAAATAGAAAATGTTTCATAACAAAAATATTGTATTTTTCACTTTGGTGACAATCTCCTCCTTTTTTTGAATGCGCAAAATAACTGCCAAAAATGAAAATTAACATTTCAACGCAATTTGTATTACAAAATACATTATTATTTCTTTATGCACAACAATTTTTAGAACAAATGTCCAAATCGTTCATTTTGAAACAGCTATGGCATATTACCTGTTTTTCTTTGCCCCACATTCTCCTACTTCTACCACAGTTATCTTTGATTTTTAAATCTTACGCTTTCATTTTTTGTATTGCGATATTTAGCGACAATTATGACTAGATGTACTACCTTATTTTACTTAAAAACTAAAGCATCAAAGTAAACTTTTTCTATCTTAACAAAAGATATTTTGACAAAGTCAACTTTCAAGAAAAAAACAGGGAATCATAAAGTCACAATATTTCTTTAATACATTCAAAAGTATTTCCTTTTTTCATAAATTTCAGACCTAAGTTCTTTTTATGTGTTTCATTCTTGCAAATCCCATGGATTCAATATTATGTTTCACCATTTTTTCAGTCATTGCAGATTGCGGTAATCTTCAACTGCAACATCTTGAAAAAGCAACATCATCGGGAAACGTGGTAGATTCTTCAAAAACTCGTAAAACTTTTTTTTTTCTGCGCAGAAAATGCGTTTAGAAAGATTAAGAAAACTCGTGACCTAGTTAAAATATGATGTCTATATTTCTTCGTCTAGTAAAAGTTTTTGTGATTTCTATTCCCGTCGTGATTTTCCTTAACATTTAGCAATCCGTGCAATTAAAAACGTTCCAAACTAAAGCTGAAATTGCAGAAGAGTTTTTAAATGTGGATTCAGTTAAAGTTTAAAATGCTATTTGCATTTGTTCGGTTTTATGCATAAGTTTTTGAAGGAGCACTTGGTAATTTTTAAGTTAAATTTAATCATACATCTACATTTCATGCTGTTTAAAGGTTTCCGTAATTTACAGCATAAGTAATTCAATAGTTTTGATGTCTCTACAATCGTATTTACCTCATTGGAAATCTGAAATATGCCTGAAAAATTTATTTAAATAGATTGTATGAAAGTAATAAAAATTTAAATATAACGGTACCGTAAAATGGGGTGAATCGGAACACTTTTCAGCTTTGATTGTAAAAAAAGCAGTTAAAAAGATTTTTTTTTAATTTTATTTTTTGGGTAAAAACTTCGGTCTTCCTTTCTTTTGATATTCCAAGCAAAGACAAAACATTTTGAACAGTTATTATTAAAATATATAGGAAATTATGGGTGTTCCGAATCACCCCGCTGGTAGGGGTCAATCGGAACACATGTTAAAATTTTTATTTTTTTCTAATTTAACCTGTAATAGGTCTCACAAACATGACTGATATTGATGGGGGAGAATAAGAACAGGTAATTACTGTCAAATAAAAGTATAATTTCAATACCAGTAAACGTTTATAATTTGTCAAAATTCAAAATAATTTTGAACTTATGAAAAATGAAAAGTAATTTTAAGCAATGCTTTTGAATTGAAATACAAAGATGTAACATGAATGGAAGTCACTCATGTCGTCCACAAATATGTACTTGTCCTTAAAACTAGCAATTCTGACTTGGCGTAAGTTTTTTCATAACATCTCCTGGGATGAAATCTGCCTTTTCTTTAGTTTCTTAAAATCTATATGTTTCGGGGATTGTCCTGAAAGATTTTTTCTCTTATTCATTACTGTCTGTGTACTGGACTTTTACTACATAAGTCTATATGACTTTCCCCCTCGTATTTTAAGTAAAAAGAAGTCTCCTGGAGAAAAAATCTTTTGAAATCTGCAACTTTTTGTCATTCTAAGATCTAGTTGCTTAAGAGAAAGGATAAACAGTACTAAATCCTCATCCTTGTCTTGATTAGAAGAATTGGGGTTAGAATCTTGGTTTTTCAAACAGTTTTTTTCAAATAAGTTTGAATTGGAACAACAGAACAAAGTGTTCCGATTCACCCCGCAAATTTTTTTCCCTATGGCATTTTTCAGAATTCTTCATTTTTATGACACAATTTATAAAAAATGTAAATTCTAATGCGATATTCTGTTGTTCAGGTACATTTATTATTGAAACATACCACTCTTAGGTTTTAAATATAAAAAGGTTTGTCCTTGCATATGAAGTTTTGCAGTCTATGAAAATGTGATGTTTTCTAGCGGTCCACGTGCAGCCCTCCTTAGAAGGCAGTAGCGTTACCAGATTGACAAAAGTAATTTTTTCCTACTTCCTACGATCTTAACTTTCTAAAAAAAAATTCATGACGGAAAATACCCAATAGTATATTTATGAAGAATTTCTCTGTGCGGTCGGGAAGTTTTGTTCCGATTGACCCCGTTGTTCCTATACACCCCATTTTACTGTAGTAAAAATGTAAGCGATAAAAGTAATTAAAATGAAGCAATAAAATTAAATAATAATTATAATAAAATATATATATATTTTTAATTTTAATGAAAATTGTTAGTAAATAGTAAATATTATTTTTGTAGTAAACATTTATTAAGTGATAAAAATTTAGTATTCTGGTAAAGAAGGGGGGAGGGGGCAATTGGAGTTCTATAAACATTTCTTTTAAAATATCCCCCCCCCCACCCTAATATAAGATGTAAACTTTCAAACAGTTAAAAACATAGCAGTAAACATATTTCTTCCCCTTGTGTATTCTATTTATCAGTAAAAATTTTCCATTAAACGTGTTTTTTCCTTTGTGGTTTTAATCATAATTATGATCTTAATTTTTTGAACGTTTTAAGCCTCCAAATTAAGTGAATTTCACTCCTCCAAAATTTCTAAAGTAGTATTTTCACACCTTAGAAAAAACTAGAGGCCTAACTATATCTCTGTGTGTAAGTAAACTGCAAAAATGGATGATGTTTTTGCAGTATAACACAGCTAATTTTACAGTAACAAACTGTAACATTGCTAAAGAAGGCAGTTGAACCATCCTCTTTTCGCGCTGATGATGGGGCTTCATTTGTAATAGCCCCTAAATAGCTATTTGCTAGAGTTTTCAAACTCTTTTTTAATTTTTTATTTGCACTTTTGGACACGTTGTCATGTATCTTTTACTTCATTAATTGTACAAAGTTTTCGACTGCTTTTCTTACAAATGTAAAATTGCTAGTTTCAGTTTATTAAAGTGCATTTTAGTTTTAAACTGACACCTTTGCTGCCAGTATTATACTGCTGTTTTTGCAGTATAATACAGCTAATTTTACAGAAATAAACTGTAAAATTGCTAGTTTTAAAGTAATAAACTGTAAAAAAGCTAGTTTTACAGTTTATTACTGTGCATTTCCAATTTTAAATTGGAACCTCTGCTGCCAGTATTATACAGTAAAAACAATTTTTTTTCTTGCAGTGTACTATATTACACTACGTTAACCCGCATTCCGGACAAAGTGAGGTTGATCAGCATTTCGGATAACTCAAGGTTCATTTTGCCACAAAACCAAAGTAAATTTGCCCTCAGTTTCAACCGCAAAGCAAACTACTGCTCTAGGAATAATTATAGTAACTTCCAATAGTAACCTCTTTCGCACAAACAAATCAATAAATTTCAGATTTCTGAGGTGACAACAATCGTGGTGGTTTGATGTAGGGTTGGCAAAAACCAGGGTTTTTCTACAAAACCCAACACACCCGGGATTTTGTGGGTTTTTCTGGGTTTTTGTATGTTTGAATTTTATTTCTTATGTGGGTACTGATATATAATGTATGCAGTCATTCATATAAAAACATATTTATTAAGTTAAAGTTCTGAATTGCATTTAATCAATCTCAATGTATTAATAATTAATAGTATTAACAATATCAATTAATAATATCATCAACCGAATTGTAATATTTAATGTGTATATTTAAGAAGCTTTAGACAATGGTTTCAGCTATAAACTTTTATCACTTGTCTTTTATAAAATAGAAGAACTGTTGCAAATGGGCTTTCCTACAAATACAGGAATATTTAGGGTGTGGAAGTTTCAAAAACTTAAATGTACACCATTGAATAATTAAAACCATTTGCACTTGTTTATTAATAGAAAGAATCATCTTTTCTCATTAAGTAGCCTGCTTCAATATCTAGTCATGTCATTTGCATATTTTTATAAGGGATATCTCAATGATAGGTGTGTATCTGAGATAAGGTAAGTGTCTCCCCCCCCCTCTTATTATCAAAACCAAAACTGATTAATTTCAGATGGGGAAGGGGGGGGGGATTTTTTTTTTTTTAAATAATCTTATGAAAGAAGGTTAACATTAGCACTTTGCAAGAATTACAAATTTATTAACAAATGCTTGTTATAATATTTTAGTAGTGATAAATTGTACGGGGATGCATTTTCTTTGTTGTTTTTTTTTAATCAAAGAAAGGGTTTAGTGCTTCAAGACAGTGGTATGGTACCTCTATAGTATAGCACTTGAAATTTATCATATACTAAATGCAATAGGGTTAGAAGAAATGAAGAGCAAAACTTGGTTTTTCTTGCTCCAGAATAAAAGTAAAAATTGCAGTAGCAACTATTCCATACAAAAATTTCAATTTCGAGAAGTACAAATTCGCGAGCGTAAAAACGGAAAATATTGTACCAGATTTAGTAAATTAAACATTTGTGATTCTTAAGAGCAACGTGAAAAATTGGTTAAGATCTATAAATATTATCACAAAAACAAAAGTGAATGTGATTTTGAGTGGTAAACTGTTATGATTTGTTTCAATGTGTTAATCTGTGTAAATCACTTGAAATATATGTTTCATTCATTATTTTTATTTTGTCATTATTTGACTTCTATGTTGAATCAAAATTATCATAAAACATTAATTAAGCAATTTTTTCCATCTACAAGAAGTTTATCAATGGTTCATTTTCAATTTATTTTAAAATTTGAAATTTGCTATAAAAATAATAAATAATAATAATAAGTATTGTGCAACAGAAAATAGTATCATACTTAGAAAAATTTTCTGGACGATCACTTGAAAATTGAAATAATAATTATTTCATAAAATAAATAATTACTCTAAGAAAAATTATCTCAAATAAACCTGATTTCTTACTTATTTTTTATGTATAATTTAGATGAGATATTATTATTGACTATATTTGTCTTAGAAATTAAGAGAAACCCACTTTTAACAAAAGCCCGGGTGGGTTTTTGTCGGTGGACCCGCCTAGAAAAACCCAGGCGGGTTTTTCTGAGCTGGGTCCACATTTGCCAACCCTGGTTTGATGGTGCATTATCTTAATATTTTTACAAAATTAAACCGTTTCTTTATACTGATAAAATGATATCTAATGCCTTGCTAATAAGAAAAGTGGTATCTGCAGCTGGGTTTAAAATTAGATAAGAACATTTAGATGCCAGTTTTTCAGAAATTTTACTTTTAATATTTCCTGTTCACAAATGACCATAAAACAAGGTATTTAGGTATTATATTTTACAAAGAATTACCTGGTGACAATAATTTAATTTTGATAATAAATGCTGATAGACTTTTGTGTCTAGCACTCCAGTCATGAACTGTTCAAAATCGACACAAATTCACTCGGAACAATTCATTTTTCGTTTTACTCTTCATGTTAAAACGAGCTTTTTTCGAGCAATTGCTTAAAAGAAGAGAAGTTTCAGATTTTTTTTTTAAATTTTTAAGATTGACAAAATATAATAATATTAGCTTGTGCTAGCGAATGTTTCGTATTTTATGTTCAAAAAAGAGGTTGATGCAACAAAATGAATTCTTGTTTCATATTTGTGTGAAAATGATATGTGTGTACCATGTTGTATTTTATTGTATTCATCGTTATTATTATTTTTTTTTTTCAAAACTATTTTTCTTTCAAGATTTAAAAACCATTTTTCGAAAAAAATGTGTTTTTCCTTCTCAAAACAAAGAAAAGAAATGAAACAAGAAAAAACAAGCATTATTGCGATCTGCAGCGAGAATTCAAGTTCGCACGTCGAAATATTTTAATAAATGCTACCACGAACTCTTTTAAAAGTCACTAGATGGCGCCTAATATTGCCGTTTGAAAAAATGCTCCGTCTGGTAAAAAAGAAAGCAGCGAAAATTATTTTACTAAATTACTTTTCCGGACATTTTAAACTTTAGAGGGTCATTTATTACATTTATTAGATTTTTTCAGAAGCGGTCCTGTTGAGAGAAAAGTTTCATAATGTTTTTATTTCGCTATGTGGTTATAAATATTACTGTCCATAAAATATTTGCGTGCAATGCTTTTTTTTTTAAAGGAAAAAAACTCATTTGCCTTACATGATACTTTCTGAGAAGCGTTTAGTTTTTCTACTAGAATTTCGGAACATTCATTATAGTTTTTAATTAAAATCACATAACTTTCTCAGTTAAAAGATCCTCTCACATTTTTTTCAAATAATTGTTATGTAGTTATTTATTTATTTTAGTATCACGTTTCTTGTATCTTGCTCGTTTATTTCTTTACTAACAAACCATAAATATGTAATTGTTCTCATTCTTCAAAAGTTTACATTTAAAACTTTAATGAGTTAAGTTAGTTAAAGCTTACTCAAATTGAATTTTTCAAGGAGTGAAAATGATCCTAAACAATCTCTACTTCCCTAATATTGGTTTTTCTAATGTTGGCATAATGTGGCAAATTTAAATATTTTAAATTCTATACGGAAATGCCAGCACTTTAAATGTGACAACCTGAGCGAACACTGATATATTGAGAATAATTGAAGGCACTATTTCTGACCAGTCTTAGAAATTAAGAGAAATGGGTGATGCTAGTGGTCCTAATTGTGGCATTATGGTAAAAGAGTGGATATTTAACAATTCAAATTATTAGGAAAATAATTAGATTATTCTTCTTTGCTGGCTGTCCACCAAACCTAAATGAAGCATGGAAGTTATAGTACTGTTTAGTCTTCTTAAAACATTGATAGAGTCAAAGTAATCGTTTTTTTTATTTTCGAAATGACTGTAATAGAGAGGACAATACGAGATATAGCAAGTGTTGGGACATATAAACTGAAAGAAAGAAAAATATTTTTTTGCAATTTCAAGTGCAAATTTATTTCAACGTAAAAGATGTAATACACACATTTTACAGGTGTAGAGAGTCAAGGAGTCACGCCCCCCCCCCCTATAAATTGTCAACAATGGCAACAAAATCCTTTGTTTCGAATAGCTATTAATCTATCCTATCGTACAGGTTTCTTTATTCTACAATATAGCCAGAATTTAATGGTCCGCGAACTTCTTCTGATGACAGCGAGAGAATCCAAAAGAAAGATAAACCGAGTGCTTTTCCAAAAGTTACTATTGAGGTAATTAGAAAAAAAATTTCCAATCGTTTCTATTACCAATGCATCTTGGCTTTTGATGCTCAAGAATGAATAGAATGAAAAATTATCATTAGTTTTAGGAACTAGTCTAAAACAGGGACGTCATTTCAAGTTTTCCCAGGGAGGGGCAAATGGTCCAAACACAATGCAATTTCAACAGAAAACATCAAAAACCACGCCCACTTATATGTAAATACATTGATTTCTCAAAATCAGGGGGGGGGGGGGGGCAATTTATATTTAGGGCATATTTTCCCCACCATAAACGTACTCAGGCCTTAACCCTTAATCCATAACGATTATTACGAAGTAACATCATAATACAACTGAAGGGGCAAGTGGATAAAGATGATATGTGACAGTTTGATAAAAATTACTTTTTACCATGGATGAAGGTTTGATAAGTTCATCAGTATCATGTCCCCTTAGTCAAAAATGGTTGGTATCTAAGAATCTGACCCTATTTTACAGGTTTAGAAAAAACCATTAAAAATAATTACACTTTAAAAAAAAAAAATTCTAGAAATTAAAAAAACTCGCATATCACCTTTATCCACCTACAACTACAATTGTTTGTCAATATCCATTACTCCCATCAAGTGTCTGCTTTCTTAAATCATCTACCAATAATCATGTTAGGAGTGGTAGTTAAAACCAACTTTGTTCGTCAAACTCCCAGCTCCTTTAACAGCCCATGAGATTATTGGTAAACATAGCAAAACTTTTTCCCAAACTCTTATTCCTGCTCTCTGCTGTCGACTTCATCATTTATCTGACAAACTCATTGTTCAATAGGTAAAAAATGCACTTCTTGGGAATCAAAACAATGCTCAGTCTAATTAAATAGAGTGCTTGCCGAAGTGATGTAAAAACGTGTGGTTTCTTTCCTAATGCAAGTTCGTGCTGCATTATGAGGAAAGTATTGATTTTCATTAGCTTAGAGCTTCTGTCACCTCTGATTTGTACCTCGTTGCTGGAGGACGAAAGGATGAATTAAAAACTGAATGTTTTTGATTATGATAATTGATTGTTAGGCAATATTATCTTTCAAATGCTTTTAGTGTAGACAATTTTAATTACTTAATTAAGATTCAAAGTAAGGGAATAGTTTAAACGTTTTAATAACTAGTACAAATTGAAAGAAGAAGTGCACTGAAAACGTAAAAGTCAGTATTTGAAGAGAAGAGTTTTTGAGATTGTTGAAGAATTGCTTTTTAGACTCCATTCTTACGTGGAAAGTTAATGTGTCTTCGAGTTTTATTTTCAGGGGAAACCTAAAAAGGTAGCTTGTAGAATAAAGCTTAAGTGCAATAGGTGACAAAATGCAAAACAAAAGTGGAAAAAAAAACTGAAGACATTTTCAGATATTGCCCTTTTCCTTCCCGCGGTAGTATAATATTTTCGAGAAAAAAATAATTTAAATTTCAAAACTATCTGTGATAATATGAAAATTGTCATGAAAAACGTATATTACATCATTACAGTTGTCATATTTGAACAGTCTAGCTGCTATTTGTCCTCACTTGACTGCAGTTGGCTTTCGCTCCTTTTTTAGTGTAAAAGAAAGGATATAGATGTAATATGATAGCTTATGAGAGAAGGTGTAAAATGATATCTGATGAAATAGAAAATAAATCTCTGTAAGCGTTTTAAGTTTTCGTAGCTGATTGCTTAGTTATGAGTGAAGAGCTCTTTTGTTCGAGCTGGATAATTTTCTTTGAAAATAAAAATAAAAGAAAAATATGCGATTTTGAGTTGAAAATAAAATGGTGCCACTTTTGGGAATATTTTAGATGCGTGGAAACACACCTAAGAGTGAGTACTATCCTATCGCGACTCATGATAGCGAAAGACATAACTCGAATTCAAAGTTTTAAAATTTATTTTTTCCGCTCTTAAATGTATTTTTTCCATCAGCATGACTAAAACGAGAGTTAACCAGGACCGAAAAAAAGAATTCACTTCAAGTGCAGAAATTGCCGATCCTCTCTATAAAGACTTCGATCGGAAATTCATTTCTTTTTCATTTTATTTTGACTGGAAATCACAAGGTGAAATAAGTCAATGACTTTCTATTTTTATCGTTGACATTAATAACCGACACCCATCCTTTGTCCTTTTGACGTAACCATGGAAACGAGCGACAACGCCTCACGGTTTATTGGCTACTGTTGAACGTAGAGCAATCCGTCACTGGTGAAGATGTTCTGTAAAAGACATCATAAGCTATATTTATACATTTTACTTCAGCCTACATAAGACCCCTGAAGGGGTATTTGTCCTTGTATAAAGTTCTTAGTGAGATGTCCTGATAAAAAGGAAGAAAGAGCTGCGAGATTTAGGCTAATATATTTAGTACTTGTCCCATTAAGTTTCGCTCAGTTTCTCAAAACAATTCTGACAAAAGATTTTGTCGGGTATCTTTACATCGGTAAGCTCATATTTTGAGCATTTGAAAAGGCTTTCCTCGTAACGCCGAAGCACGTGTCTGCAGTGCTGCTGCACATTTATACTTTTAGCGTTCTTTTTTTTTTAAACCACAAAGGTATTGATATTTTTTCTTCTAGCACTAGATTTTTTTTTTTCTTCTGGCACTAGATTTCCATTTTCTTGATTTAATTTTGACTTACTTTAAAAAAATAATATCTATATTCAGCTCATCGTCGATATTGGCCCTAATCTCTCTTTGTAGGAAATAGTCCTTATCTTAATTCCTTTTATTACTTAATTTCTTTTATTGCTTAATTTTCCTTTGCTTAATTTCTTTTATTACTCTACACTGTAAAAAATGAATATCGTTTTTACAGTGTAATACAGCTAATGTTATAGTAATAAACTGTAAAAATGTGTAATTTTACAGTAATAAACTGTACAAATTACTAATTTTACAGTAATAAACTGTGAAAATTGCTAATTCTACAGTTTATTACCGTGCATTTTACAGTTTTAATTTTGTAATTTGCTGCTAGTATTATACTGTTGTTTTTACAGTATAATGCAGCTCAATTTTACGGTAATAAACTTTAAAATTTCTAACTTTACAATAAGAAACTGTAAAACTGTTAGTTAAACAGTTTATTACTGTACATTTTATAGTTTTAAATTGGAACCTCGGCTGCCAGGATTATACTGTAAAAACAACAGCTCATTCTTTTCAGTGTAGCTAAATCCATTTTATGTAATTTATCCGTTTTCTATCTCGCTGGTACGTTAAGTGCAAGTGTAGGATAATTCTAATGAGTGTAAATTTCCGATTAAGAGGAAAGTTAAAGTAATTTCGTTTTAATTACATTTTTGCTCATTTGCATTTCAGATATAACCGGTAGAATTGTTTCCACAGTGCCTCGTCTTACACTCAAAAAGAGTACAAGTTTCTTAAAGCTAATTTTGGTCTTCATAAAGACGTGATGCTTCAACAGATGAACTTTGTTCGGTATAAGTTTAAAGTACACACATTTCTGTAGAATATGTAATTCTGAATTTGCATCGCATAAATATTCAACAAGTGGAGTCTTCCGTTCATAAAACTTTGAAAACCTCTTTTATAAGACTTTAATATGTTGATGCCCATGTATTGTTTCACGAACATCTTTTCTTGATTCGTAGTCCATATAGCAAGGTAAAATTAATGTAATTAGCAAGATGTTCTTCAAGAACTAAATGAGCTGACATTGTTACATACCAGCATCCATTTTCTTGCGTGACATAAATTTTATATTCTCTCCGATTTTGCTACAATCGTTTTCAGACATCATTTTATGACATCAAAAATGTATTTCTGAGATCAAAATATATTTTTTTAGTATAGTTAACTTACCCATAAAAATACCATGGCAGATTCATCCACTGTTGATTCAAAAGAACGTTCTCGGTGTTTATCTTTGCAACTATGCCATTAGATATCCGGGGATTGTTTTTTTCGGAATGAGTTACGATTGCACTGTAAAAAAAAATCCGGAAACGTTTCTGAGTATGTCGGGCAGCTGCGGTTCATGTTATTTTCATAAACGTTTCTGAGCATGTCGGAATCCTCTTTCTGTTATTTTCAGAAACGTTTCTGAGTATGTCGGAAACCTCTTTCTGTTATTTTCAGAAACGTTTCTGAGTATGTCGGAAGCCCCTTTCTGTTATTTTCAAAAACGTTTTTGAGTATTTCATGCAGCTGCGGTTCATGAAATTTTCAGAAAGGATTCTGAGTATTTCAGAAAGCTTTCTCAGTATTTCAGAAATCTCTCTGAAATTTTCAAAAATGTTTTCCAATGTTTCTGAACCCTTTTTTCTGTGACTTTTTTTTTTCTTTTGAAACACATCTGAATTATAATGATTCGTATGTTTTTTTTCTTACCGCTGAGATTAGTAATATTTCATTTTAAAAATAAACAAAAAATAATTAAATAAAATCCTTTTATAATTATGTAAAAATGCAAAATTTTTATTATTAATGAATTTTATTATGTTTTTTAGTCTACCAGTTGTTTTGTTATTTGTAAAAGTTGAGGTTCATAAAATTAGCGTTATAACATAAGAAAATGGAGGATTAAAAAAGAAAAATAAAATAATTTTGTATTTTCACA